>KN824848.1:0-80716 GCA_000827395.1 Paxillus rubicundulus Ve08.2h10 | reverse complement strand
ATATACCATAGGTCTACATCAAAGGGGTTGATACATTGAAATATGCCAAAAGCGGAAATGTTCTGGGAGTAGTGGCAGTGTAAGGGCACTGTCCGCTTTGGGATGTTTAGATAATCACTCAAAAGCGGAGCAGAGCCCACCATGCATGACAGGATTCACCTGCCAACAAGGACTACAATTGTGTATGCATGACAATGTAACTAGGTGATAGGTAAACCATGCATAAGCAAGCCAGCATGAGGTGCAAGCTGGTCCCTCGACTGAACCATTCACGGAGGAGGCCCCAACTAACTTTTCAGGTTACTACAACACTTTATAACGAGTACAATAGGCGTGCTCCTTTTTCTACCTTCGAACCCTGCCATGTGTTTCGTAGTATTATATAGAACTATCTGTGCTGTTCAAGTTGGTGATTCTATATCTGATCTCTGAGTTGAGGATGATGTACTAGTATGTTGATCTTATGATATCGCCCACAACTGATAAACCTGATCTTTTGTGATGATCTAACCTCACAATCAAATCTACATGGCCAACTGTCACGCGAGCAGGAACTGAAATATGTGCTACAAGTTCCTTCAGCATGCTAACATGTGCTACTGTAGCACTAGTACTGGTTTGCTAATGTAGCGGCTTTTCACTACCGATGTTTTGGCTGCTAATAAACACCTCAAAACATGGGTTTGGACTGCTGATGGAGGGCAGGTTGTTATCATCTTCGAAGAAACTGCAATTTGTTCCTGCACATGGCAAGGTGCGCAGTAAAATGGATAGTCTCTTGACTCATGGACCCAAACTATAGTCGTTTTCACTGGCCTTTTACCCGTTGTATGTTAAAACCAAGATGGTATGACAATTCCAGTAGTACGCATATATTCAAATCAACACCACTGCTTATTTTCTTGAGCATCGCAAAAACAAAAAAAGAAAAAAGACTAGGATGCAGTATCATGGTAAGGTACGATATGGCAGCTGGTGATGTACTTAGGTAAGACTGGGTTTACCGAGAACATAGCATGTGCGCACCCTAACATCCCTCGGCCTCCCCAGTCTTTTCTGGGGGTTAAGCGCAGCGACAATCCCTGTCCGTCGCGAAGGATCTGTACGTGAAGTTCACGCTGCAATTTTTCGTCGATCAGTCCAACACATCAGGAATCAAATGATTGTAACCAGCTTGACATTTTCGTTATTGCCGACAAGTTCTGCCAATGGTTGCAGCGACGAAGCTGAAAACGATGCCTTCGTTAAATGACCAAACTTGATGATCAGATCTTCGCGGCGTAGCCCCTGTGACGCTCGGTCAATGAAACAACCTAACGGGAGGATGGGTCCACGAACAGCTTCTGCAGCGGGACTTTCAGGTGCGACGCCATCCACTTTTGCGAAAGGTAGCAGAGGTCCTTCCGTATGAGCGCCCGAGCCCGAGGGTGTTTCAACAGGTGGCGGGAGTACAAGTGAGGGATCATAAATCCGTTCCAATACCTTTGCGATCTCGTTCATGACATCTTTGAGATCGTTCCTCAACGAGATGGTGCGGGCACGAGCTGAACGGATGGCGTAAATATCCAAGTCAGCGCGCGGAAAACCCTCGGGGTCAACCAATGGGGTCATCATATCGCAGGAGTTGGCTTTGAGTATGGAGAGCTGAGCATTGATCTCGGCTTCAATGGTATCTTTGCGAGCCATCAAAACACGAGCAAGCTCCCTTGGACTCTCTGTGGACGGCAACATAAAACCCATGCTTGTTGAGCTAACGAACGTCGATGATCCAGTCTTGTGTTACGCAAGAGCCACAAAAGGGGCAATGACCAAAAAGACAATTACGTAATCATTTCGCTTGAGTACACTTCTCAGATTCATCCAACAATCTTTCCTTCAACCATCTGTGCAGAATCAAGAACCCGAATCGCCTCCTTGGCAGCCTTAATTCCACTCGCCATCATTGCTCCGAATGTGGGACCCATGCGGTTTGAGCCATCGTGCTCTGATAGTTCCATACCTGCCAACCGAGTTTCAGTGTAAGTTCAGATCGAGACCTTGTACGCTCACCTGTCATTACCAGCCCAGGAATAACCTCGCGCGTGCCATTTACAATAGCTGGCTCTGCACGGTTCATGTCCAAGCCTCTCATATTACCGAGCTCCTTCAACAAACCAGCGCTGACCAAACGTTTGGCCGAGAACGCGCCCATGGGGCCATCGTGCCCAGTTGCAGAGATGACGACGGGCGCAGTGATCGTGTTAGGGTCCATGCAGGATTGTGTATCATGGTTGAGTGCGACAAGCGTCCAGTTGGTGACAACACCCGAAACGCGCTGGCGACCCTGGAAGTCGGTACGGATGATAAGGTCCTCTACTGCAGTTGCATTCATCATCACGACGTTGGGCAGTGCTAGGACACGAGATATAATCGTAGAAGTGAACAGCGCTGCGTGTTTAACGACCACGAAGGCCCCTTCATCTTCATAGGGGACTCCGAGTTCCCGTAGAAACCTGTCTGCAGGCTTGCGCACAACCTAGACCACGAAATTCAACATTGCTTGCGACTTTGCAGAGAAGATTGACTTTTTACCATTGGTGTCATAAGTTGGCCGCCGAGCCAAGCTCCACCGCCCGGGGCGACATTGGCTTCCAAGATGGTGACCTTGAGGTCCGGCCGGCTAGTTGCAAGGTGGTAGGCGCAAGACAGTCCAGCACTTCCAGCGCCAACGATAACCACGTCTGACACAGTTCGTTCGTACATCATTTCGAAGTACCTGGAGATGGGACAGGTAAATCGACTGCACTGCGGAAGCTACCTTGAAAATCTCACCGTTTGATCATAGCCCTTGAGACCTGTGCCTCCTCAATTGGGGCGAAGCGATAGTTGCCTTCATAGTCTTCGCAAACATCGTATGATGTTTTATCAAGAGTGACGGCATTCTTTTTTGCAAGGTAAATAGGCGAGTTGTCGACGACGTTAGGCAGAGTTGCTGCAGGGGGGGACATGGTTGACTATTTGATGTCGAACTGGTTGTCTCCTCGACTTGGCCACCCCCTTTTATATCGCATCCTTGGCGGAGCAGCATCATACCCCTGGCATGATGCGATCATCGTCAGTGATTTCTCAGTACTGACCTTCTCGATTGCTCAGAGGCCTCGGGAGTGAACAGGACACACTGCCAATTCAGACCTCATTTATTCCACCTCTTGAACAGTTCAAGCGTCTCCAGACAATGGGAAATTCGCTCGAGGAGTCCACATCCTCGAATCGCGTTTCTCCAGACTTGAACCACTTCCGAGAAGTCAACTGATCCTGATCAAATTGCGATTTGGTACGGTGATGAATAGCCCTCCCTTGGTAGGTAGATATTATAGGTCTTTTGGTCGACGAGCCTTGTGTCTTATCGTGATGGAACCAGCTTAAAAACTTTCTACATTGGAAAATAGGGGAGCTCAGAGTTGTCGCTTTTGCTGTTGGTCACGTGAGTGCTGAGTGAAGTAATCTCCAACGGCGCTGCGCGCCGAACGCTTCCCCGATAGCACTAACTCTAATCCTAACATTAACTAGTATTCCTAACCCTATCCCTGTATGAATCAATGTTTCCTTGATGTTTCTTAACCCTCATCCTGACCTTTGATGATGAGACTTGGAACCTGTGCAAATCCGATGAATCAATATTAGGCATAATATTGTTTTAGTGCATCGGAGCGCATCGGAGTTCAATTGGGTACAAATTTCAAATTTCAACGCCACTCAAGTTAGGACGAGGGTTAGAAAATATTGAGTAATACAGGAATAGGGTTAGGAATACTAGGATTAGGGTTAGTGCTATCGGGGCGCCGTTGGGGATTACTTCACACAGCGCTCACGTAACCAACAGCAAAAGTGAAAACTCTGAGCTCCCCTAATGCAACCTGGCGCTGAGGTTTTCACGGTGTAATGACCAAACTCCGTGAATTAGCCCGTCAGGGAAATGGTGAAGAAAAGATAATCCATTATATGGTCGTGATGCTGATGATAATGGTATATCTGACATTACAATCCAATATTATCAGCATCATGACCATATAATGGGTTATCTCTTCCAAGCCCTTGAGGCATATGCTAATTCAATGGTATGCATGGTCGTTCACCTCATAAATCACTATGAAGATCAGTAATGGGTATACTGATTTCGATTATTCTGCTCGCAGGAAATTCATAAATGCCTTGAATGAACTAAAAGGGATTTGCAGGGCCACGGGTAACGTAAGGTCAACAAAACGAACACCCTCCACGACATGATAAGGTGACCCGAAACTCGTTGCCAACCAGGTGCTGCGGTGGCTACATGTGGGACTGACTGGACTGTTATTCCTGACTATGTCATATGTTTCCATTGTCTTATTACCAAAGTTGTTGAGCAGTTCAATGCAGGAGAAGGCGAGGTGGATGAGGCGATATCGTTCGGCCGATGGAGTTCGGAATTACGTCACAGCCTGTGTTACCGACCTTCAATCCACAGACGACGCTGTGCACACTAACCCCGCCATCAAATCGCTGTATCACCCTCTGCGAAACCTGCTACGGGCGTGACCATCCCGAGAAACCAAGGTGGTAGGTAGTATTATCGCCTGGAGTTGCCCATACGACCCATGTGTTATATGTATCATACATGTGCCCATCGAACCGAAGTTAAACTGGCTTTGCCATTTCCCAACACTCCCGTCTCCGGCCCAGAATAATCCACAACATTTTAGCATTACCCTGACCTCGCCTCACGCGGATCCGATCTACCAGCTCCGCCTTATAAACCCACCTGCCCACAGCATCTCCCATCTTCTTACTGCCCCGACCAACTCTCCTCCCAATTCAAGATGTTGTCCCAAAACTTTATGCTCGAGCAGGATCCTCTCTCTCTAGACCGTATCCGCTCAATTCTGGTGCGGCTCGAGGACACCATCATCTTCGATTTGATCGAACGAGCCCAGTTCGCGCATAATCCGCGGATGTATATCCGTAGCGCTTTCCCTGAACTCCAGGCAAAGGGATTCCAAGGTACCTGGCTCGATTGGTTCCTGAAGGAGATTGAAACTTTCCATGGTTCGTCCGTGTCCGTTCTTATCCATCGCGAATCTCTTACTCATCGACTGATGGCTCACAGCCAAAGCACGCAGATACACTAGGTGTGCACCAACCCTCAAAATTGCTCCTTGACATTTCTCCGCTCACCGCAAAGATCACAGTCCCGATGAATATCCGTTCACGAGTGATCTCCCCGAGCCCGTGCTGAAGCCGCTTGAGTTCCCAAAGATCCTCTATCCCAACGATATCAATGCGAACCCATCGATATTGTCTTTCTACACTCGCTCCATAGTTCCACGCATCACGAGGCGAGCAACGCTAGCTCTCGCTGCAACCAAGCGCTTAAAGGGTATCGTCGGTGACGATGAGTACGAAGACGACGGAAATTATGGAAGCGCCGCCACCATCGACGTCGAGATTCTGCAAGCCGTCAGTAAACGTGTCCATTACGGTATATTACACATAATTCTCCGGTCATGAATAAATAGACAGCTGATGTTTTCACAGGGAAATTTGTCTCGGAATCAAAGTTTGCTGCAGATCCTGCAGCCTTCGTCCCCCACATTCTCAAACCAAACAGGGAGGCCCTTGAGGCACTAATAACAAAGCCTGAGGTAGAGCGTAAGCTCCTCCTGCGCTTACGTAAGAAGGCCGCAACATATGCGCAGGATTTCAATCCCGATGGTGATGCGATTGCAGGCTCCCATCTCAACGGCAGCGCCAAGATTGACGTAGATGGTGTCGTTGAATTGTATGAAAATTACATTATCCCTTTGACCAAAGAAGTCGAGGTAGGCTCATATTGTGCATCCTCGCGTGCCTCCACACTAATTCGTGCCCCAGGTTGATTATCTCTTGCATAGATTAGATGGAATGACGGAGGAAGAAATTGATACACTCGTCGGGCCAAAGCACTGTGCTTGACCGCGTATTTGCATGGTCCCTCTCCTACTGTATCTTGTTGTAATGCGTGTAGACAGCGTGTCTCTTGTGAACATAGATCACGGTGATTCTCTTCCGGAAGCAAGAAGTATGAAGCAAGACATCCCAATCGGAGTGTTACAAATGTTAAGCACTATTTAGTCTGTAATCCAGGTAACTGAGTGAACGAACAAAAATGGTCCATGCGTCGAGCATGAATGCAGGAGGTATCGAAGAGGGGGTCTGCAACAGAGTGGAAGGCAGGCAAGGCGAACAACAAGATCGGCAAGAGATTACAAGAAGTCGCGATAAGCAAGAAGCACATTGCTGGAAGACAGCGCCAAGTATATGTGTATATGTGTATACGTATATATATATTCCCGGTTACAAGCCGAGATCTAGAGGACCCTCATCAACACGCTTTTCCAACCTGGGAGCATGGTAATGAACCCACCTTCGAAGAGACGTTTCGTTTCCTCAGGACCTATGCTCCGAGTTGCACGTTTCGCCAGAAGCTTCTCAGTTCTGTACTTCTCGTACAAAACTTCTCGGGTATGGACTTTTAGAACCTGTCATTTCCACCGACAACATGAGTGTTGTGCCCTCGAACAGCCTAACGGCCACGTAATATGAGATGGACAGACCTTCATGTGTGTTAGCAGAACAGCCGTCCGCAGGGCGGCAAAATCGCAATGCTCAGGGTTTAGTACGTCAACAGTTCCCCATCTGAACTTCCTCGTGAACACGCCTCTGAGACTTTCGGGTGGAGCGTGGAAAACAGCTGATTTCCGAGATACTATAGGGCTCTCTGGAGAGATGGGCGTCTCTGGAACAGGGGTCGGGGCCCCTGGAGTGTCAAAAGGATAATGTGATTCAGGGGTGATAGGGCTCAGCTGTCTTGGCCGCGGAGAGCTGAAGGGTTCTGGGGCAATGAAGGCAAACGGGAGCAGGGTGTCGAGATGAGTCCTTGTTACGGTCTGTGCAGAGAACCGGATGTTTGCGACGCTTTCTTCGTCGGTCTCGTCAGGATATTGCGGTTCTCTCTCGTCCTGGGCGACGGCAGACAGGTCCCGACGCGAGCGTGACCGAGAGCGGGTCATGCGTGTCCCTTTCAGTGTGATCACTGAACGTGAAGTTCGTTCCTTGGTGACGTCGACTTCGGTGGCAGCGTGAGAGTCGCCATTTTGCTGATCGTGACTGGAGGTATTTTTGGCTGTACCATTGGCTCCGTGGTATTGACCGTTTGTAGCCGTGGCACCTTCCTCAGACAATGGTTGTGAAAAAGTTTCGTCTCTCGGTTTGGGACCAGAAAACACTCCAAAATCCAGATGTGCCTGTTCTAACCCAACGCGCACGGCTTTCTTGACTGCGGAGAGGGTTTCATCCGTGAGGGAATCAGCTTTGGCGATGACGGGAAGTACATTAACGCGAGTCGACAAACGACGGATCACCCGAAGTTCGGCGGGTGACATCACGAGATCGCCTAGATACTCGCCCGGCTGGTCAGCTTGTGGAGATGCAACAATAGGCGAAGATAGAGAGATTGTTGTCTCCGAAACAGTCTTCTCCGGTAAAGAAGACTGTCCACGACGGGGGTTCTTGCTCATAACAGACGAAGGATCAATCATGAAGATGCACCTGATACTAGTGAGACAAGATTGCCATCGAACGAGAACTGCAAAGCTCCTCTTACAAATGGACGTGTTGGTCCCCTTTGCTCTGCCTGACAACTTTGGATTCCTGAAAAGAACTGGGTCAAGTGACTTTTTGTTATTTTGCAAAGAGCAAACCTCGTTCATGGTATCGGCATACTGCTCGTCTAGATACCTGATGACGCTGGTAACCTGACGTTCGACACTCAGTTCTTGTCCTGGGCTGAAGTCTAATCCGGGCGTATCAATGACTGTGAGCAGCACTCGGTCGTACCGGGATTCGCGTATCTCGACGCATGCCGTGTTGATGGATTGGGTATGTTTGAGTCCACCTTTCAAAAAGCGGTCCCAAGCCGTGCGTTGGTCTTCGGTTGCCGTGGGGGAGATCTCAGCAGTGTCGAGCAAAAGACGCAAAAGGGAAGTTTTGCCGGTACCGCGAGCACCGACAACCTATTTCAAGCCTTTTGGTGTCAGACTCCACAGAAGAGATGCGTAGGGCAAACCATGAGGTTGAACGCTGGCGGCGTCCTGTTTTTACGGTGGGTCCGACGGTTCGTAGTGCCAGCACTCGAAGGACTTGTCCAGATCTCAAATGCAGAAGGAGGGTGGGGCAACATGTACAGTGAGGATATCTTGATGCCATTGCCATTGGGGGTATCGGTCGGTTGACCTGAGTGCAACCGAAACGGTTTGTGGAAAGGAATGGGGGCATGGTCGAGGGAGTGAAGAGAGCTTTTGACCGCACCTTGGTAAGGATGCTCGGGTGGTGCAGGTGTATCACCCAAGGCTGATACGTCCACCAAGTTCTCTGGCCATGGGATACCCTGGGAATAGAGTTCTGGCAGTGATGGGGATGTTTTCAATGGAACTTGAGTTGTGCTGTTGGCCCTTGGCCGCTTTCGGAAGGAAAACATGGGTTATGTGGCAAGTTGGTTACGGGGTGCGAGGATAAAAGACACACAAAAAAAAGAGAAACAACAAGTAAAGGATGTGTTCCAGTATGGTGCACCTGGCGGTCAGGAAGAAGATGTACACTGGCAGAAGCGTTCCTGGAGAAGGCTACTTTGTGGCAAGAAAACTCACCGTTGAGTTTGACAACGACAACGAAAACACTGACTGGCTAAATTGATCCGTCGCCAACCTGGCAACCACACGACTTGCTTCCTCCCCTTTGTGATAATTAATCGCTCGAGTTGCGCTGCAAGTTCCTCAAGTTTTGCTCACCATTCACATGTACAGATTCGATTTCCAGGCATACATACAGAAGGCCGATAGCTGTGGTTGAAACGGGAAGTGGATAAGAGATTAAGAAATATCTGCACCAGAAACCAGAAAATACAGTACAAGACAGTCCAACGTGTAAAAGACACTCTTCGATAACCCAAAAACGACTCCGTCGATTCAACGATAACTTCCAAGTTACTTGAAAGCAAGCTTCCAATAGCCTATAACTGATGGAGAATGTGATGTGAAAACTGGCTGGGTAAGCCAGTACCCTCGACAAAAAGGCATACATGTGATCTTTCAGGGTATAACATTGCCAGTGGATTCATCCACCCTCATTCTCTTTTGGTTCTGGGGAGGCCCGATGTCGTCACTCTTCCTCTTCAAGTCAACATCCATCGGTTCCACAGCTGTATCTTCCAAGGGTGTGCCGTTCGAATAACGTACGTCCCCAACTACAGTCGATGAAGGTGGTGACTGAGCAGGAGGGGAATGGGTGGGGATAGGGGGAGGCACGACCGTTGGAGCGACCTTCGACGATGTTGAAGCACGTCGAGATCCCTTTTTGTTGGCACCATTGTTGCTAGGATCGTGATTATAGTTGCACGGAAGCGTCCTCCGCGCGCAGCTCGAGCAAGATGGATGAGCCCCATCACACTTGGTTTTTCGTGCTGTGGTTACCGTGACCCTTCAGCACACCTGACGATGCCACGTCCATTGCGGAAAACTCACCCCTGCAGAAGTTGCAAGCCACTACCTTCGGCCCGGCACTGGGGGCCTGGCGGTTGCTTCTGCCAGGCACAGTCGAAGCACGTTTCCTTTGGGCGGCTTGCTGTTCAGAAGCTGGTCTGATGGGTGGTAATGGAGGCGCTGTCATGGTAGCAGTCGGCGAGCTTTCAGGAAGTGACAAGGTGGCGATGTGCGGCAGTTCGTGCTCTTTGAATAAAGAACGTCCGTCGGGAGCTGGCGGTCCAGGAACAGCGTGTTTGTGTCTGGCGACAGGCGCAAGTGGGGGCAGCACTTCACGGGGCTCGGATGGGCCAGCAACAGGTTGTGTGAAACCCTCAAGAACGGGACGCTTGTCGACGTTGGAGCTCCTGCGCGACAGGGGCTGGGATGGTATTTCGGGTGAAACTGATGGCTCGTTCTCATCCGCCGACCTCTCTTCGCCGCTGATTTCAGATTCGCTCTCGTCTTCCTTGCGTCGATGAGAGTTGCGCCGTTTGCTGTTCTGTGGCATGTAATCACAGGGGTGAGACCGCTTAACGCACTGGCTACAAGCAGGGCGTCCGCCATCACACTTGAGTTTACGAGCTGTAGTATGGTCAGTTGGATGCCAGTCAGTGTGCGATACACCCTGAGACGCACAGCGGCAAAAGTTGCATGCAACAGTAATTTTCTTGGTCCTCTGCTTTGAAGTCCCTAGAGAGCGTTATCAGATGACCTCGTTTGGGCGACGGTGTGAACTTGAGCTTACTTGCAGCATTTTTAGCATGGTTATGGGAGGCATTGGGACCATCGCCCATAGTCCTTGAGAGAGGCATGGCACGCATGTCTGCCCCTGGTGGGACATCACGGGGGATGGAAAGAGAAGGATGACGAATGGCCCCATGCCCAGAGGTCTCAATGCTCAAGACAGGACGCGGTGCATGAGTCAGAGTAGCAAGCTGGGAGCGTGGAACCATGCTCTGCTGAATTTGGTGGGAATGGAGTGAATGATTAGTGGGGTGGTGTTGGTTGAGATACTCGTTTTTGAATTTGTCGAAGAGATACTCGCGAGTATATTTCTGCAACGTCTGTTGACCACCATGATATCAACTATCACAAAAAGAAGCCATCGACAATCATTACTGACCTCCATATGATGAAAGATGGCAGAGCGCAAAGGCATGAAATCACACTGGTTCGGATCTAGCACGTCCATTGATCCCCACCGGTAGCTCCTGATGAATTTCCCGCGAGACAGCTTGGAAGGGGAAGATTGACGTGGTGACGGAGTATACTGCCGAACCAGCTCGTGGCGCGACAACGGCAACCGAGTAACTCCGTCGCTATGTGAGTAAATCTCAGGAGAAATGAGTGCATACGGAAGGCGCAAAAAGGAAGGTGTTGCGGGGGAAGTAGGGGGAGAAGGGTGACCGGGAGAAGACCTGTTCGTATGGTTACCATAGCCATTGACCCCTTCACCTTTGACGGGATGCCCAGACTCGGCCACGTCTTTACGGTGCTGATACTGCGGGTGCGTGTCCATATCGAAGATTCCAAAGCCAATGCCAGCTTCTGCGAGATCTCGGCGTATGGCCATTTTGACAGCTGTTAAACGGTCGTTTGTCAACGTGTCTGCGCGTGCTATCACTGGGAGCACGTTGACTCGGGCAGACAACCTCCTGATTGCGTTTATTTCCGCGGCGGGAAGGGTTGGACGACAAAGAATGGGGTTTGTCGTGACAGGTGGTTCAAGGATAACGGGGTCGGGTTCAGTATGAGAGAAGCTGTTGGTACGAGCTCGAGGGACGAGCGGAGCAGGTGGACCGGGCACGGAAGGCGGAACAATCACGTCGGGATCCAAAAAGTATATACACCTGGATCATGAGTCAGCTCACGGTGATACGGAAGTTAAGCGCCCATGTCGACGCAACATACAGGTGGATATTGTGGTCCCCTGTCTGTGCCTTCCATTCCTGAGGGCGATGTGGATGAGCTGAGAAAAAGTGTTGAAGGAGAGGAAAGTAGACTGACATCCTCCATGCCCTCTGCAAATCGGGTGTCGACCTGCCTTAGAATGTCCTGGATGTTTCTATCTGCGGAAGGCTCGTCCACAAAGTCTAAAGAGGGAGTGTCGAGGAGAGTGAGAGCAAGGACCTGTGGAGGAGTGTTTTGGTCGATGGCAAGGTCGATATTGATGGATGCGGAGCGAATGTGAGATGTGTGACCGCTGCATCCCTGGACGAACTTTGCGACTGAAGCGAGTTGGTCCTTGTTGGCCGTGGGTGAGATGTCGCTGGTGTCGAGGAGGAGACGGAGAAAAGAGGTCTTTCCGGTGCGCTGGCCAGCGACCATGAGGGTGTAGCCTCTGATATTTCCGCCGTGGAGATGCGTATCATGACCGTTGCCAGCTGTTCCGGGGTGCATACCGTTTGGGGAGTACTGGGTGTGAATATTGGACACAGAGGGGTGAACGGGATGGATTAGGTTCTTGCGGTCGGTGTCGGGGGAGAGGAAAGATTGCTCGCCGTTGTCGACGACGAGCGGCATGGGTGGACAGTTGTCCGTTCCAATCCGTTCGTTCGGGGGGGGACAGAGAGGGTTGCCCGCGAGGCGAGGCAAGCGCGGGGATGATAAACACCGAGTTCCAGAAAAGAGAGAAGGTCACGGAGCCGAGCGTCTGATACCGAGCCAATCGGATAGTTTAGTTCCACTTTATTTTACCCAACAAAAATAGTAATAATAATATATATAATTATTTTTTCGATTCATTTAAAAGCGGAACTCAGGGCAGTCAACGCAACATAATAAATGTGTCCCATTATCTGTACTACATCAAGTACTTACTATGATTCTACCCTACAAATATCAAAAGATCAATGAGTTATATCGCTCTAGATTATCTCTGTGGATGGCCCGCTATTGCCCAGCTATCAGCGCTCGGGATAAGAACCAGGGTACGGCGGATACGGCGGCTCAGCAATCTCAGCTACGGAAAAGAGGGTGTTTCCGAAACATCTAGACTCCATTTCTGTCAACAGGACGTGAGAGAGAACCCAAAATCTGCTCACCGAAAAGAGCGTAGCAACGATAAGAGCCATTTCGCCGATCTCCACAATACGTAAACCATCCCGGCTCCTCATTCCCGTCCGCCATCCTGTGTGTCGATCAATCACCCCGTTCTCACACACCTCCCGTCGCTGCCTGGCTGCTACCCGAATCCCTCCTCATCCGTGTCACCCCTACCTGCGGGCCGAATCCTTGTCGAGTCCGTCGCGCTTTTGTCTGCGTCCCGTTCCCCTTCCATCCTGCTCCGTTGTAGTGGTCCAAATTGCTCTGTGGACGCGTGGAATGCTTCCCCAGTGAAATGATAATATGGTGTCGGATCAAGTACATATGTTTCATGGGGGCCATTCGATGCACCTGGCCTGTTAGTATACGTTTGTGATCCATAAGTCGCCTGTAGCTCCACATAGGTACGAGAGCGATCGTCCTCGGCCAGGGCGAGAGCGGGTTCAAAATGCGTGGACGAACTGGCCATGTCCGACTGCGTCTCGCCTTCAGCCTGTTTCGCAGCTTTATTTCCCTTCCTGCCTTTCGTTTCTGTTTTTCTGCTCCGCGAGCCCTTTGGCGCTTTCCCAGGACCTCGGCGTCTGGGATGATCCTGGTATCTGCAAACCAGCGAGCGCGTCGCGCAATTGGAACAGCAAGGCTTCGAGCCATCGCATCGCAGTTTCCGCCCTAAACAAGTTGATATAAACTGTCTCCCGTGCTCGTATCGTCATGCTTACCTCGACAAAAATCACAGGCCACATAGATTTTCCGAGCGACCTTTGTTCTCTTTTCCTCTGCTATGCCTTCACCTGTCCCTTGAGCGATGTCAGTACGCTTCTTCTTCCCACGTAACCGAGGACTAATCGTAGCTTCAGGTGAATCACGGCCCTCATTGTCTTCACTCTCCCTTAGGGGAAGATTAACCTCCCCTAGCTGTTCAGGGAGCCGCAGCCTGGGTAATACGGGCCCTCGGTCGTAATTATCGGGAGCGAGCATCCCTAGCGTCCCCAGTAAATGACTTACAGGGGGTAGCACCACCTTTGAAGAAGAAGCACCGTCCTGCAGTGCTCCGGGAATTGTCAGACTGCTAGAAGCTCTCCTACTCCAGTCTTCTGAGCTATGTAATGGAGCCGAATGATGTCTCCCATAGTGCGAATCTGGATAGTGCGGAGGTGGCCGCAGAAAGCGAGGATCCTGGTAACCTGCGACCATTGTTAACGTTGCTGGCTTATCATGAATTCCTTATTCCGCTTACCATGGTGAGATGAGACTGGGGCTTGCTGATTATCGTTACTATGGTGACTTGAAGATGCGAAGAATGGCCCATGTCCAAGCGTGGAGTCTTGGATGGAACGTGGTTGGAAGGTTGGTGGGGGTTCATACCGTGCACTGGATGGAAACTCATATGCGGAGTTTGGTATAGGGGCGTCGTAATGCCTGTTGTCCCCTTCGTCGGCGCTTCTCCTTCTTTCCGTTGAACGCAGATGCTGGGACTGCCATGACACGCCACTCTCTCCAGTCTCTCTCCAGCTACCTGACGCTGTGCAGAACGGTGGCGCAGGTGGCGGGAACGTATACGAGTGGTGGATAACGGGGTTGAAGGTAGCCTCGCCAGTGGAACCATGGTGAACGGAAGAAGCGTTAACTGGAGAGGGGTGATCTCCACCTGTGCTTCGTGACAGAAAAGATGCGGCGGATGCATCTTGCGAACTGGAATCGTCTTCATCCTCTGGCGATTCAGACGAGCCGTACGAAGTTGGCCTTTCCGACGCATCGTCAGCGGGGAACGTTGCAGGGGCCAGTGACGACGGGTACTGGATTGTGGGGTAAGAATAATGGCGCTGGGGGGATCTTCTTGCACGACGATTCGACGGATCCGCATTGGGGGCCATGGCTGAATTTGGGGAGGTGTCGTTGGGTTGGTCTAACATGTATTGGCGCAGTTGTTCTGGAAGCATACATTCACCTTTACCAGGGGAATTCTCCATGCCACTATTCTCACTCGGATGTGGATGTTGAGGCTGCTATAACGAAGCAGAGGGAAGATTTTTGGGATCGCGAGCGATGTGGGTGCGTGGGTCGAATTTTTCTGCTAGGCGTGCAACAGCGTGAGGGACCTGGAGAGGTCTGAAAGCCATTCGCTTGGTTACTCTGTCCAGACGAGAGATTTGAAGAATACCCTCTCCACCAAAGAGATATTGGGAGGGTGGTCCAGCCTTGCGTATCGTGACGGGCGGAAACGAAAAAGCCGCTGGAATGGTTTACATCCGCTCTCTCATTGATTTTGGATCCAAGAGGGACTTTCTGGGACGAGAGGAGATAAATAAGCGCAGGCCCTTTCAACGTGCCAAATGCTGTCGCCGGGACACGGGACAGCTGCACGACAGGTGCGTCTTCCCAGAAAATTTTGGGTGGTCCTT
This sequence comes from Paxillus rubicundulus Ve08.2h10, assembly GCA_000827395.1. NCBI lineage: Eukaryota > Fungi > Basidiomycota > Agaricomycetes > Boletales > Paxillaceae > Paxillus > Paxillus rubicundulus. The sequence goes on along the minus strand of KN824848.1, from coordinate 65,694 downwards.
TTGAAATTCTGGGATCGAACCCCCTTGATTGAAGATGATATCGGTGCTGACTCAACCTGCCAATCCGCTGGTTGGGATCGTGTATATCTGCGATATCAGCTGGAGGGCGTTGTCCATGTGCCCAGCTCTCCCGTTTTTGCACGACCTGGCCGTGTACATGGCCGGTACCATTCTGTGCGGCCGTTGGACCTACTTGCGAGCTTACTTGTTTCTCCGCCGTTGTCCATGACAATGATTTCGAATTTTCATGCCACGATATGACAAAAGTGAGACATGATCGACGTGGCTGAGCGATTCGGAGACTTTGCTGTTCTTGGCCTGAAACCGTTCCAGATATGTACAGAACGATCCTGTTCGTTGGTATCACGCCAAAACCTAATTATTTGACTCGAATAATTTTGAAAGGTCTGATTATCAAAGAGAGTCCAGCGGTCGTTTTATGCTCGGCGACTCAAGTCACACTGGACAAAGGGACATGTCAGTGTGGGTATCGGCACTGATGGCGGTATGATGACATGACCGGTCTTTGAATAGGAGACATTGACAGAGCAGGGCCCTTTCTAGTCCTCCCTGCAGCCGACTCGTCCTGGAAATTATATCTTGTTTGACTCGAAACCATGACTGCACCGTGTCCCTCACACGTTTCCACATAGGCTTACTGCAGTCCCATTATTCGACGATTTGAGAATCATTTTGGCCCATGCAGGAGTTTGGGATATCCCCTTCTTGAAGGGCCTCATCAAATAGCCCGTATGGCTGTCACATTGCTTCCTGTAAATACTGTAAGGGTGACGAGGAAAATTTGACAGTCGGTGGAAGGTTTTACTTACCTTTGTGCATGTAGGTTTCTCCGGTGCCTGGCTTGCTTTGCACCAAGTATTCAACAGTCAAAAAATATAAAGGTTGTCTACCCGACCCATCCCTTCACCTTTTTAGATCATTTTTGGCACCTGCAAGCGCAAGACAATGCACGTGTTGAAGGAAACTGGGTTTCAGTGGTATCAAGAAGCCAGGGCAGCCCAGCACAAAGCGAGTCAGTTCATTTGTGCTGATCATTCTTAAGCTAACAACAATGCTATCTGTCTGAAAGGCCTGGAAATGAGACCACTATTCCTGTGTGGTCAACAATGGTGCCATTGATGTTGATGTGGAGAATGAGGAAACGGAGCAAATGTTGAAGGCTGAGGACCAGCTACTTTCATTGCACTCATATTTTTCATCTACCAACTGCAATACTTCCAGTAATAACAAGCCTGATTGTGCCAAAGTATATCTTTTTGCCTCTTTTATGAAATGTGCATGATGACTGTGTGTATGCATCTTTCTGCTGAACTCAATGGAACAAACATCCATTGTTTGCAGAACATTTTAAATGTTAGACCTCTGTACATGACTGTTTTAATAGACTAATGCTATGGTTTGAACACATGTAAGTAATCCATTTCACTTCAGCTGAATTCTCCAGGAACTGCCCAACACTTTTAATCTCTAATAAAAGTTTGAGACAAGACAAAGGTATAATTCCATTGGCTGAGACCATGTGAACACTGACACAACACAACACTTAAGATAGGTGTCATTCATATTCTACTAACATCACATGATTAGTTTTGTCATGCTTACACCCATTGGGGGGGAGGTGTTCCATTTGCTATTAAATACTCCCACAGCTAATATTATTAAAAAAACTACTTTCAGGAATAGATGAGGAATTCAATCTCTCAGCCATGCCAAAGATTTAAATTGTTGTTTGACAGAAATGAGATGCAGAGACCTCAGTGGATGATAAAGTAGTAGGATTCCATGAAAGTTGTACTACAGTGACCCAACACATCCAACCCAATTTTGGAAATAATTGAGGTTTCACCCTTGGCATCTTCTCCAGTGTTCATATCACTATCCTCTTCCATCTCCTTTGTTTTATCCTTTCCCTTTCACATCTGTCTTCTTTGTGGGTCCATCAGACCTCCACTCCTGTCTTGTCATCCCAAATTTCTGAACCCCCCAATTTGTCCCTTTTCAAACCTTGTACACCTCCAGGAAACCTTCCATCACCTGTTGGATCCACACCAACTCCCTGTACTGTAGGGTTATGACCTTAGGTTTGTCATGCATCACAAATGAGAAGAAACTACCTTGCTGATGTGCTCTGATAAGAGATTGGGCAAAGATCAGTCCAGATTTTCAAAGAATTAATGGACTTAAGATTGTGTCTCTATAGTATATTGTCATCTGGTAGACCTCTGTCATCTTGCAATGCTTGTTGAACACCCTGGAAAGGCCCATAATCACCTCTACCAATGCCCCAAGAGCATCAACCTTCTCTTCTTTAGCCTTATTGGGTTGGTTTTTTGAGTCTTTCCTGATGTTCTCATCATCCTTCTTTTCCTGATAGTTGGGACTCTTCTGCCTCCTCCTCCTCCAGTCCTTCCTGGGGGGACATGAGGTTGATGGTGCCTCACTTTCCACTCCCCTCAAATGATGACTTAGATTTACAATTGTGAGGGTGAATTATAATCTTGCCCCAAGCCTTCTCCTTCCTCTTTTTCATCTCCTCTTTCTCAGCCTGCTTTCTTGCCTCCTCCTCAGCCTTCCATTTTTTCTCTTTAGCCTTCTTCCTGGTTTTTTTTCAAGCTCTTCTCTCTATGGCATCTCAAATCTTGTCCTCAGCCTCCTTATAATGTTATTCTTCTTCACATCTGAGCTGGGAAGGATTGAATTCTTTGGACAAGGATGACATTATGGTGAAAGATGAATTTAATATTATCTGATCAGAAGCAATCCCTAAGTAAGGTAAGGTAGCCCACATGCAGATCCATCCCATATGTGGCAACATGACATGGCTGTGACAAATGGCCAAAAGCCATGGTGTCAATTATGCTGTCTCTGTCCACAGAGTTCTGAATTACCATCAGAGTAGTATGGATGGGAGTACAATAGAGTTTTGTAAGCTAGCTATAGGGTTGGTATGTGCAAAGTAAAATAAACTATGTGCTGGAATAACAAGGTATAAATTTTGAGTATTGGGTGTGTAGCAGGGCATCAGTTAGGTTGAAGATTGGTGAGCTTTGTCAAACTCCTGTGGGGTGTGTTGTGGAAGAACCTGGAGAACATGATGTTTCTTTGCAGCCCATGCAGCCTGTTGTCTGTTTAGTCCTTTCTGATAGGCATCAATGACACAATGAGATTGGCTTGCAAAGCTAAGAGGATAATAACTAATTAATCTACATGTGTAGTGGAGCATTTGGAAAGGTACTTACTTCTTCATTACTTCAAGGGACATGGTATTTTTTCTTCCATGGTAGATTTACAGTTCAACTGCTTATTTTTCACTTTTGGCACCCCATACTTCTTGTCTTGTCTGAGTCTCCTGTGGGCTTGTTGTCCTTGTCACATCACATCATGCCATTTGTCATGCTGCTGGCTAAAATTTCTTTACAAACTCCATCAGAAGAGCTACTCCATGCTTACAACTCAACATACAGTGACTTTTGAATATCTATTCTATTAGATGGGCTGCAGACAAACAGAAAGTGCTGAAATGTGTAGGAACAAATACTCTATTCTTATGTGATGACTGTCTTAGTGTATCAATTGTCTTTAAATACTTATCTAATTATTTGTGTCTAGTCACATTTGTCACTCTGAGGTAGGATAAACCCACATGAGTCTACCTTAACCAGTTGAACTCCCAAAAATTGAAACCCCAACACAAACCTTTTGTATATCATATTTAAACTCTGAGGTCCTCAAGGATTCATATTGTCACATCCTGTGACTTTCCCATCCCATACAACCACTTTACAACACATCCATATTAATCCCAAATCATTTCCCAAGCTTCCTGATGTTTCCCATTTCCCACTCCTGTTTCCTGTTCCTAAGTCTCAGGCTTGTATTAGTAATCACATCTGTCTTATCTTGTTTTTAATTATGTTTCTCTGATCTGCCATCTATTGTTCTCCATTACTAATCCCATGTTCCCATTCATCATCATCACATCATTTTTTGTAAACCTAACATAGCTTTATGTTTCATACATAAACCCTATGTACTTCCCTCCATATTTCCTCAGTTCAAATATCAACTAAATTCTCAACTAAATTCTTCTCAATCACTCTCTTGAATCCTCTAAAGTCTCTGACTTCCCTCTCACCCTTCCTCTTAGTTCTTGAGCTGAGCTTAGAACTATACTCTGACCCCTGTCTGAAATTAAAAGACAGGACTTGCACAGGGGCACAGCACATAAGCTGAAGCCAAAGTCCATTACCCCACAACCCCCCTAAGAGATTGTCTAGAAACCATGACTCTTTTCCCAATATCCTGATCCATCAGATCCCTCTGGAAATCTTGGGATTGAACTAAGACTTTAACACTTGGGCAGAATGACCGGTAACAGCAAAGTCAGGTTGTATGGGAAGCTGAAATTGGGAGATGCAGACTTTCTCCAGGGATCTGCCTGCATTTTGCAACAGCAGTGTAAAATTACAATTCACAGGAGTGATGTGGAAGTAGGTCTCGGGCAGATCAGGTAGCCCAATCTTGCTGTGTGGAAACTCAACTAAAATACACAGTGAGTAGGTCAAACCTAGTAGACATGTAGCAGGGAAAATATTTTGCACAAACCTTTGAGACCCATTTGTGATTCCAAGGTCAATGGACAAATTGTGCAGACAAAGGATTACAGGCATGCCCACAAATAATGGAATAGGAACAGGTAGTGATTGAGAGATGGAGGTGACATTGAGATGGTGTAAAGTCTGATGCTCAACCAAGGAAAGCCAGCAGTGGGAACACTGATCCAACACCAAGCACATAACCAAGTCCTTTGTGTTAGCAACACTAGCTTTCTGTTGGTTCAACATTTCTCTTAAGGGTGTTAATTGTGATGATGGCTGTGATGTTAGAATCAAGCCTAAGACCCAACAGCAATACATAGCTTGCTCTCTGATGTACACTGTGCTTGTTTACAAAGTCACCTGGCATCATATTCATCCTCACATTCATGAATTGCTTCCCAAATTTCCATCACAGAGAAACTATGTTCTGAAAAGGAATAGGTCATCATGTACACCATTTCAGGAACTATGTAAGTGCCCTTTTTTTGTTGTTGAAAGAATGGATTATTACAACTAAAGGGTCCATTTCCTGTTCCTGAGTCTTTGGACCCATCTTAGTAATCATATCTGTCTTCTCTCCTTTTTGATTATGTCTCTCTGACTATTGTTTGCTATTACTAACCCTGTGTTCCTATTTATCATCCTTTCACCTTTTCTTTGTCATCCTGACATAGCTTTACTGTATGCTATCATCAGGATATAAACCCTGTATACTCTCTGTTTTTCTTCAGTTCAAATATCAACTATAATCTCCATCATATCCTGATATCTACTGAAGTCCTAAAGACTTCCTTCTGAATCCTCCATCTCTAGTTCTTGAGTTGATCTCAGGACTAATACTCTGACCCCATCTGAATTTAGGGACAGGACTCACATAAGGCCACATCACATAAGCTGAAACCAAAGTCCCTTACCTCTCTGACCCCCCTTAGAGATTATCCAGAATGTGTAACCCATTTTCTCAATAACCCAATCCTTCACACCTCTCTAGAAATCTCAGGATTGAGCTGAACTTTTGACATGACTGAGGTATTGATATGCCCACTACCCATGGCACTAGGAGTGATCTGGTTGAATCACCACATTCTTTATTGAAATGCTCCACAAGCTTGTGTGTAGCATGCAACAGATGCCAGGTTTCAATTCATTTCTCCAAAGGACACCAAGTCTTGTCTCATGTGTATTCAAGATTCTCTTACTTCTCAATTTCATTTGCAACTGAATACACCTACAAAAGTTATAGAAATTCATGTCTGATAAGGTTCAGCTCAAAACAAATAATGGTAAATCTGATTTGCCTCAACAAGCTTCCCTTCTTTATCAGTAGATATGTGAATCTGTGACTGCTCAATGTCAGCAGGATCCTCATTGTGGTCTGCAGTTGTGCTGTGTTCTGACTTGTATTTGTTTAGATCAACAGAACCACTACCAACATCTTGTCAAATGGTAGCAAGCATGGGGCTTACCATCTAATGCCTACTGATACTTGAGCTAGGATCTAGTCCCAATGGACTGGTAGCTCAGTTGGAAGAGCACCACTGTACTACACTGGAGGCCATGGGTTCAATCCCTGTCTAATCCACTTTTCTGGCAAATTTTGTCACATCTTTCATGTACAAAATTACAAGGGAGGACATTATACACATAGAATTATAAGAGTAAATGCTATCATTAGATTTCCTGATATAGTGAGCACTTGCTGAGTGTGAATCTGTTGTTGTCAATTAAGCTGTGATAAGCACTTATGAAGTAGTGCCTTTGCACTATCAACCATGGGGGTGTTGACTAGCTTTGGTGGTATGTGGGCAGCTGCCCAAGACAGTGGCAAAAGCATCTCACATGTTTTTACCCCCATTTTTGTGATGTAATCAGAGATATAAAGCATTGCAGCTTTTGCACTCTTGCCAGACAAAAGGCATTTGAGGTCATGAGTATGGCAACAGAATACAAGAATTTATGGGTTGAAATAATTAATATTTCCATCTCAACATACAAAAACAATAGAATTTGTCTTGAGGTCAAAGTACAATGTTTCAATGATTTCATGTGGAAATAGAAATCATCTGTATCTGCCTTCATTTCTATACTTGTGGCAAACAGGCTTGCACTGGTGCCTCTGGAGAACCTCACCACACTTTTTGATTTCTGTAACAAATACAGTTTCCCACTAATTCAGATCAATGGTTGTGTTGTCAGTATTAAAGTCATTAGACAACTCAGTGCAGGTTACAAGAAGAGACAAGCCAGGGAAAACATTCAGACAAGTCCACCTTTTGATCACCAAACATTACCTGAAAGATGGAACTGTGAGCAATGCTGGGATTGAAGGTGAAAAAGAGGTGAGGTAGATCAAAGTACCCAAAGTAGCTATAGATCTCATTACAGATGAAAAAATATGATGCCTTTGAGCCCAGGATGCAAGCACTAATGGTATTGACATGTTTCAAGAGGTTAAGCACATTTTTTTCCTCTGGAGTCATGTCAGTAATCTTGTGTTTTGACTCAAGGCAGGAGGCAAGACTTTCCAAAGTTGTCACATCCCATACAACCACTTTCTGACACATCCTGACACATCCCAAATAATTTCCCAAGTTTTCCAAATGCACTTAGTTGTTTCCTATGTCTGTTTCTATTTCCCATTCCCAAGTCTCAGACTTGTATTAGTAAACACATCCATCTTATCTCCTTTTGATTATGTTTCTCTGATCTGTCATCTATTGTTCTCTATTACTAATTCCATATTCCCATTTGTCATCATGGCATCTTTTTTTTGTAATCCAAACATGGCTTTGCCATACACTGTCATCAGGATTCCTGAACACCCAATGTCATCCCATTTATGTTAACTAAATCTGTCTCAATCACTCTTGTGAATTCTCTGAGGTCTCTGACCTCCCTCTGAACCTCCCTTTTAGTTCTTGAGTTGATCTCAAGACTAATACTCTGACCTCTTCCAAATTTTAGGGACAGAATTCATACAGGGGTGCAGCACATAAGCTGGAGCTAAAGTCCCTTACCCCTCCAACCCCTCTTAGAGATTTCTGGAACCCATAATCCCTATCCCAGCATCCCAAACCTTTGAACCCTCCAGAAATCTCAGGATTGAACTGAAATTTGACAAAAATCATCAGAGTAATTTCACCAAGTTTCTGAGCAATGTACCAAAAATTGGACTTATCTGCATGTAAAGGCTGTGTGAAGGTGAGCTAAATGACACTAAATAATGTTTAGAACTACAAAGAGGTAGGTTTGATGATACTGGAATGAGTGATCTGCAATGCTCAGGGTATGCTGGGCTTGTTGCTAGGAGGACAACACTATCAACATTTGTTTATCTTAAAATCCACCAATACTGAATGGAAAGAGAGATGGAGACACTCCAGGAAGAAGATCTGGGTTGTTATACTTGTTAATTGGTTGAGATCCATGGTGAACCAAAAGATCAGGCTGAGCAGTACTAGATGGGATCAAAGAAAGATTTCTCAGTGTGCTGCTGTAAAATTGATCCACTGAGTCTTACACTTTCAGGATCTGATACTCCCATTTTCTTGAGAAATGTCACTGATTTAGAGTCATCAGATTGCCCCATCCCAGATAAGGGCAGTGATTCATCATGTAGAATACTTGCCAGATGGCCTTCAAAACCAGCTGTCTTTTTCTCAAACACTTGTTTTTCATCCAGTTCATTATTCTCAACCATACATTCAAATAAGCTAGGGAGGATATCATTATCTGGATAAAGATTAAGGATGCTCATATCAAAGGGAATGTTGACATATAACTAAGTGTGATGCTTTGACCATACAAGAAAAGCACAGACTTTGGCTTTATGCACGTGGAAGACTGACCCAAGCTGTTTTGGGTCAAAATTTCCTGGACCAACAAATATCACACTCAAAAATCCTGTTATATCTGCCAGGTGTGCAGTAATATGGAGGCAATGGAGATAACATTCATATTGTAAGTGCACATGTTTCCATGAAACAACTTGGGCTGTGAGGGATCTGAGGACTGGAACAGATGGGTGACATGAGCAGTAGTACAAATAGATCACACAGATTTTTTCCTCTACCCACATCAAGTCATTGAAAAAAGCAGTAAATTCACCTTGGCCACTCATAGCAATATTCAGCAGCTGCATCTCACACATTATTAAAAATTTCCAGTCCTTAATCTCAATGTATGATCTTCAGCTGTTTACCATAGTTACCAGACATTTAATGACATCTGACCTATATTTGTGCTTGAGAATATGAATGATGTATTATATATTTAAGTCATCTGTGATGGAGGCAAAAGGATAGTAAGCCAGGTAGATGTCACATATGGTATTTGTGCCAATACACTCTAGATAGTGAACACATGCAAGGATGTGGTTGATGACTCCTGTGCAGGTCCTGCATAGTGTTGCCTTAGCTTGGCTTTTCATTTCTATGGTTCTTTGTGCAGCTTTTGTTTCTAGCATGCCCATTTCTTTGTAGATTTTGATGCTTCCAGTGAGTGAGATGTAGCATTCCCCTTCTTCTGTCTGATAAAAAGAAATCACACAAATACATCCAGCCATTAATGAGAATCAAGTCCAACATCAGCATTGGTCAGAATTGGTTTCATTAGAGCTGACAAATAGCTTAAGTGACATAACTCAATTTTGGCCAGTCCAATCCATATAATTCTTTTTTAGCTGATAGCCATGGCTAGAAACTGCACTTCCCTTCCTACAGGTGTAAATATCCATGGTGAAATGGATGAGGTAAAAAAAATTGTGGCTTAAGCTGCAGCAGCACTAGTTGGACTTCTGCAATGTGATTATTTGTTCACAGATGGGCATCCATGGAGAAACAGTCAGTTGGTAGTGCCAGTATACAAGCTCCTGTAGGGAAGAACAAGCCCACTGAATGTCAAACACATGGTCAGAGTCAGAAACATAAACACAAACTGGATGGGGTGGCTAGAACAACACAGCTGCAATTTCATGTCTGTACAAGTGCTTGAATTAAGTAAAAATTAGATGTAGTACAAGATGGTCACCAGAGGGAGGTGAAATTACATCCTGAAAATTTGCAGCAAGGCCATCAGAAGGCAAAACACCAAGTGAGACATGACATTCAGCAAATCAGAAACAAGAGTAGAGATATGAGACTCTTTTGTCTGACCTTTAGGTAGTGCAAGAGATGACATAGAGGAGGAAAGGGTCTTGAGCATTAAGCTCAATAAGCTCTGTTTGTATTCAGCATACAAATAGAAAAATCAAGGAGGAAAATCAGACAGTCTGTCATGCATGTAAGCAGAAATGGTGGGAATAGGCAACTATTGCCAAGATTGAATCTCCTAAAACTTACTGTGAGAGTCAGGGACTATAATGTGCTGTCACAGGCATTGCTGTAGAGTGGCTGTGCCAGTAACAATGTGTTATAGTTTAACAATCTCATTTATATCTAGTGGACTGTCACAAGTTGCACTATTCTCAGCCCAAAATGACATATCATTCAAATATTATATTTACTCACATTTCTTGTGCTAGAGAGGTAGTTGAATATGCCCTCCTCTCAGCAAGGAATATTCACTATGGTTTGTAACTTTCAACATCATTATGACATTATAATGTTGTAGTGATGTCATGAGGTGTCAATCCCCAACTCCATATCCCAGGCATTGAATTTTACTAATACTTCCTGTGAGTAAACAAGCTGCCAAGAAACAAGAAGAGTTGCACATGCTGAATGCATACAAATATGATACACAGTAAATTTTATGATGTCCCCATAGTATGTATGAATGTGACTATGAGTCTACAACTTGTTTCCATATCCTGTTCTATAGAGTTAGACTTGTTTAAGATCAACCACCTTTTCAGCAGGGGACTCTGCGCCTCGCTGCTAGTCTTCTGCTTGTGCTTGTCACTTGAAGTCATACACTTTGATTATAGCTGATGGAGTGTAGTGAGCAAGCCACCAAGAGTCTTTCTCTCAAGGACAAGTTGGTAAATGGGTGCACCATTTGCTTCATGACCAAGAGAGCCAAAATTTTCCTAATGTGGTGGTTGCTCTAATATTCTGTCTGAGTCATCTGTTAAGTATTGTCCCTAGTGTAATGCTACTGAATGAAGCACAACTGAGTGATGAAACAACTCACAGGCAGTTGAATCATCCTTGGTGACCAAGGAGCATTCTCCAAAGGAGCTAAGAAGCAGGAAATATTTTCCTTAAAAGTTCTGTTCTAAGTAATAGAACTAGGGAGGAAATGTGTCACATCTAGAAACAATATAGTTGCCAAGGGTGCAATATTTGTGCATGGAGAGTTCACACAGGATTGTGCAGAGAGAATTGTTGAAATTATGATTGTATGTAGGCATTGTAGCTTACCTAATCATGTATCTAGTAGACTTACACCTCAGTGACTTACCAGTACACTGAGGTATGACATCCATTCATACTGCTCATACTTACCTTACTGACACACCTGTAGTATTCTACAGGTACCTATCTTCTATATAGTGGCTACTTACTGAGGACTACTACAGAGCATTCTACAGGTTTATTATATTCCTACAAGAATTTGAAGGCAAGGATTGAAATACTTATTGTAAGTTGGTTGAAACACACAATAAAGGAGATACCATCATATGATACTGTACCATTAACCTGCAAAAGAGCACAAGTGATATAGGGTGGTGTGGGAGCTGAGTGACAAGCTCAACCATTCATAAATCTTGCCAACAGATTCAAAGATAGAGGGATGGTACTGGGAAATATACAGCATCATAGCATAACAAGTATTTGGAAACATTGTGTGATGAGGTAGGAGGACAGAGACTGTGACTCTTGTTCAGAGAGCAAGTAGCATGGCAAGGCAGCTCATTGATAACAGAACTGAGAGGCCTTGACAGTGCAAAAAACTGAGGGTAATGAAGAGACCTACCTGACCAGAGTACTTACACAATAAACATGAGCAAATATAACATTTGAATGATATGGCATTTTAGGATGAGAATAATACAACTTGTGACACTGTGACAACACCACTAAATATGGATGAGATTGCTAAATTATAACACATTGTTACTGGCACAGCCACTCTACAGCAATGCCTGTAACAGCACATTATAGTTTAATAACCCCATCCATATATAGTAGTGTTATCACAGTGTCACAAGTTGCACTAATCTCACCCTAAAATGCCATATCATTCAAATGTTATATTTGCTTGTATTTCTTGTGTTATTTGCAGCTGTCACCATAGTTTTAAGATGGCATAAGTAAATTTGATTTGCATCCATGGGGTCTGTTTGCAGGGACCATTTGGCAATAAAACCAGGTCAGGTCTCTCACTCTGTCAGAGTTTGGGAAATACTGTAACCAACCTTGTTCATGCATCATGCCTCACTACACATTCCTGCAAATCTCAAGTCACAACCATTTTCTGCTACATTCAAATTAACCTAGCTTGTTTGCAACTTGAATTGGTGTATATATGCATAGAACATGCATATATTGGGCTGACCAACATGCTCTCAAAAAAATAATTCAGGTCCCATTGATACAGATTTGCAAGGTGTCCGAATGAGCAAGGTTGGTGAGCTGTGAAAGGGACATTTTGTTCCTTCACCTATATGAAATTCTAATACATAAACGGGTTCGCTTAGTCAGCACCAGTGACTTGACGCGCTCCAAAAGTTTGATGATCAACTTGAACTTAAACGTACTATGCTTCAGTCAAGTTTCGCGTCCAGGACTACCCACAGAGGTATAACGAACCTTGCGAGGTCGTACTCTTCCTCAAGCTCAAAATGGGACGAGAAACCCATCATGAATCGCTACAGCAGGATAGTCACTCAGCCCAAGGACCAGGGTGCTGGCCAGGTGAGTTCTTTGCGACGTCGCCGAGGAAGACCCGCCAAAGTTACGTGTAGGCAATGCTGTACGCGACAGAAGGCGTCAGCAGTGATGCTGACTTCGAAAAGGCTATGGTCGGTGTTGGTAGCGTCTGGTGAGCGGCATACTTCTCAATCTCCTAGTCCGTACCTAAACTGCATCTAAGGTATGAAGGAAATCCGTAAGCGTCCCTATAATACGAGAGAAACATGGGTCGGCAACTCACGAACACCTTAAACAGATGCAATAGTCATTTGCTAAGACTCGGTCAGATTGTCAAGGCCTCCATATACGAGTCGGACATGATCGGGTATCAGTTTGGTACAGTCGGTGTCAGTGATGGTATCAGCAACGGAACTGCAGCGATGAACTATTCGTTGCAATCAAGAGACCTCATTGCAGACCAGGTTGAAACCGCGGCAGGCGGCCATTGGCTCGATGGCATGGTGGTTGTTCCAGGGTGTGACAAAAACATGCCTGGTGTGCTCATGGCTCGTGAGTGGAGTACCAGCCACCTTGATGCGAGTCTAACCACGGCTACAGTTGGACGACTCAACCGGCCTGGGCTGATGGTCTACGGAGGTACTATCCGACCAGGTTCGTGCGATGGCCAGCCCCAGCTTGACGTTATCTCCGCCTTCCAGTCGTATGGAAAATATCTTCAGGATGGAAAAACGCCTGAAGCGGAAGCGTATCGCTACAATACTGTCCGGAATGCTTGTCCTGGACCAGGTGCCTGCGGTGGTGTGGGTATCTCAGGCTACGATCCCCTTCGGCTCTACAGCTACACTAACAATTCTACAGATGTACACCGCGAACACCATGGCTAGCGCTGCTGAGGCACTTGGTATGACGCTGCCGGGATCGTCATCCTTCCCTGCCGAGTCTCAGGAAAAGATCGACGAATGCCGGTCTGTAGGTGCTGCCATGCGGAATCTCATCGAGAAAAATATCCTCCCCAGGGATATTATGACCAAATCCGCATTTGAGAATGCAATGGCGAGTCAACGCTCTCTGCTTGTGCTGCGCAGGATTCCCTTACCCAGCTGTGCAGACCTTAGTGATGATTCTTGGTGGTTCTACCAATGCGGTGCTGCATCTGATTGCAATGGCACACTCCGTTGGTATTACCCTGACCATTGATGACTTCGCTCGAGTTTCGGATGCCACGCCGTTCTTAGCCAACCTTAAGCCAAGCGGCAAATACGTCATGGACGATCTTTGCAAGATCGGTGGTGTACCGAGTGAGCACGACGTTTTATTATTTTTGACAAAGAACCCAGATCTCCTCCAGAGGTCCTTCATTACTTGATGGCAAATAAGTACATTGACGGAAACACCTTGACTGTCACCGGAAAGACTCTCGGTGAAAACCTTGATCGTTGGGTGCACAAGCATGGTGAGCTCTCCGCTAACCAGGATATCATCCGCCCGCTAGAGAACCCTCTCAAACCGACTGGACACATTCGGTGAGTACATTTCACTCAATGTATCACGTTCAATTTCTAAACGTGGAACACAGAATTCTGCGGGGTAACCTGGCTCCCGGTGGCGCAGTAGCGAAGATTACAGGGAAAGAGGGGCTCAGCTTCACCGGAAAAGCGCGTCCCTTTGACACCGAGGAAGAGTTCATTACTGCTGTTGAATCAGGCTCCATCAACAAGGGTGAGAAGACTGTGGTTGTTCTTCGGTACCTCGGCCCCAAAGGTGGCCCAGGAATGAGGGAGATGCTCAAGCCCACTAGCCTGATCATGGGCGCGGGTCTGGGTCATGATGTGGCGTGTGTAACTGATGGCCGTTTCAGCGGAGGGTGCGTCCTGGGAAATCATTGCTACTACTTTAAATCGACCCTATTTTTGCAGCTCACACGGCTTTTGCATTGGACACGTCGTACCTGAGGCGCAGGACGGTGGCCCAATTGCTCTCGTGGAAGATGGCGACACCATCTCGGTTGACGCTGTCTCGAACACCATAGAACTTCATATAACACCTGAAGAAATGGAAGACCGCAGGAGGGCATGGAAAGCACCACCTCTGAAAGTTTCCCAAGGCACCCTCTTCAAATACGTGAAGACAGTTACAGATGCCAGTCAGGGCTGCGTGACCGATTCGTAGGCACATACCCTCGTGGCTCCAGATTCGAGTTTTCGAGATACCATCTAAAAGTATATAGCCACAATGTACCTGCTTTATAGTTTCACACAATGGGAGACCACGAGCAGACTTCACACAACTGTCGCATGCTTGTCATGGACGAGAGTTCTTGATCCTGCGCTTTTTTTCTGCTTTGGGCATCTTGTTCTTCCGCTTTTCCCGTGCTTCTGCTTTCACTACTTTCTTGCGTTCCTGGCAACGGATTAGGCTCAGCCGCCACAGGATCAAGCAGTACATACCTTTTTAGCGTCACGATCTTCATGCCTGTGACCCCTTGGGGCTCTCCCTTCAGGTCCTTCTCTCCCGCCATCGCCATCGCCCTCATCCTCGTCGCTCGTGCTGCTAGAAGCATCGCTCCTCTCCCGACTGTCACCACCGAAATGTACATGGTGTTCACTGGCAGTAGGTCGAGAAGAATCCACCAGGCCAATAGTATCTGCGTATATCAGTTTTTCGCCTTTTCCACCTTTGAGGACGTCAATGTCACGTTCCGGATCGTAAACCTCATTCAGCGTTCGTGGGATGAAGGACCGCAAGAAGACGCTGTCTTCATGGGCTGCTTCTCTCGTGCCATTCTCTGGGTTGTCGGCCTCTTCAGAAGGCCATGAAGGGTCGTCTATAGTCTCCGCCGCTTCTATGATCCACCGTTGAAGAACCTGGCCATCGTCCTCTTGTATTTCCCTTTCTTCCAATTTGCCCCTCGTGACGAACTCGAAACACCGTCTGAGTCCGAGGCATCTGACGCCATAGCGCTCGAAGCACTCCTCGACATTTCTGATGTCACTTCGAAGGAAATCGAAAGCATGCGGGTGATCATGCTCCACGCTCTGCGAGACGTCGATGACATATAGGTGAGTATCGTGATAGAGGAGGTTGTATTCGGATAGATCGGCATGCACGAGTTTGCATTGGTGATACATTCGTCGCATGTTGAGTACTAGCTCCTGGTACAGGGTTGGATATTCAGAGGAGGGTATTTCCGCATCCTTTAATCGTGGTGACGCCCTGGACCAGTGTTACATTTTCCTACGAGATAATGTGCAAAGAAAACGCACCATCCCTGTTTGTCGCCGAGGAACTTCATTACAAGAACGTTCTCTCGGACCTCTACCGGCTCTGGGCAATAGATACCAGCGGAGACCAAGCGTTTCAGATTACGCATTTCCTTTTCTGCCCATAGTCGCACCATCTTGCGTGGGTTGCGTTTGCTGTAGCCGCGCCTGAATCTGTACTCGCCAGTCACATAACGGTCGCGATCTTTGAAGACGAGGATGGAGGTTTTATATATTTTGAGTGCCAAATGAGCAGAATCTGGTGTGAGGGCATGATAGACGTTTGCCTGTGCATAGTCAGGAGACTGAAAGATGACAGGGTTGCATGTCTACATACCTCTTTACCTGTGCTAACGCATCCGTTGACTTCTTGAATCAGTCCACGACCGATCATCTTGAACAGAATGATTCTGGTCCGAGGATCGAGGACCTGTTCAGAGGTCGCCCTATCTGACTTGTCTTTGACATTGGCATACGCGCTCGGTCCTTTCCGATTAACACCAACACCCATCACATAGGGTTGGTCGATCTTGGAGATTCTAGAGGAATATTTTGACAGAGCCGCCAGTTGATCGGCGGTCTTGTCTTTGGCACGTACGTGGATGGTCGCGTTGCGCGGATGATTTACCGCAGGTAGTGAAGCTACGGCAGCGTTTTGATTGATAGAGGAAGTGACCCCTTGGGCATTCCCGCTACGTACAGCGACGTGCTGACGAAGGCGATTGTACTGTTTTGTAAAATCTGAACGCCTTGATCGTACCTTGGGACGAACCTGTGATTACAAGTGGACTGACCTCGTTCTGCAAATTCCCAGTCCTCGTCCTCTGCTTTGTTGCCCTCGAAGTCATCGCCACTTAACTCATCGATATCATCGTCCTCGTCCTCGCTGTACTCTGACCACTGGAGTAAGTGATCGTCGATGAAATGGCCCCCTTGTCTCGGGTCGGACTGTTGCACGTCTTCTAGTGCATCGTCAAATTGGCCTTGGATGGAGCTGAGAGGGCTTTCGGTAGACATGATGAAGTTGAGACGATATCGCAAGTTTGACAGTATGATGTTACCCACATTACTTGCTGTCTATTTATGGGAGAATTAGACCCTGTCGAGCTTCAGCAGTACGCGGACCATACAGCACGCTGTCGCTCGACTTTGGATAGCGAACTTTCAGAGCGCACTCGTAGCCTGTAGTCTGAGCCTTGTCAGTCTCTGTCGGCTAGCCCGACAATAATATCTCGTCAACAAAACCCAAGTCATGCTCTGATACATCCGATGCTGAGCTGGTAGAATCATAGATTTGAAGTCACACATAAACAAGTGCAAAACCCTCAGCCAACACCGTGACACTGATCCAAATCATGCTTCTTCCGATAATCAGGTTGGCTGTATAAAAGCCTTCAATGGGAGCAAGGGCGTTCAAGGCTTCAAGTCCACAATCAACCACCAAGTTCTCCCAAGATACTATTACCCAGTCGCTGACAACAAGCATGCAGACAGTCCGCAAACGAAACCCTTTCACCTTCCAGTCAGACGACGGTGGTGGCGACCAAGTAGTACTGGACGAACAAGGTGCGATTGTAGCTAAGGCGTTCAAGGCTGGTCACCGGGCACTCACATTGACCCATAGAGCAAATTGAGATGGTCGAACGAATCAAACAGCGAAACCTAACGTCTAACGCACAGAATAGGGTTTCTCTGCAAGTCGTCCTTGGACTGTCATGCATCCTGTACGTCTGCCTCACGAATCACGACCCGTCGCCACCCGGTGTTTCTCACCATCCTACCACTATAGACACGTCATATACTGGTTCTCAGATCGAAGAAGCCCTCTCTTTGCTATCTTCCCTCCCTCCCGCCAAACAGCAGACGCCAATACCCCACTTGACATCAGCGGTGTTCTCACCTACCTCACTGTTCTCATTCACGTCAACCTCAGTCTCATTATACACCCTCGGAGTGTTGTCATAGCTGGGCGGATGATTCGAGCAATCGGCTTCCTCGAAACATTTGGGTGGTCGGCTGTGGCACCTCTGATCTCGATATATCTGGGGAAAGCATGGCAAACCACTGTATGGTGGTGTGCTTCAGGGCTCCTGACATACGTCATCTATGTGGCTCATGGGTGGATAAGAAAGGCCGACGAAGATGTATTGAGACTGGACAAGCTGAGATACAGGGCGGCTGGGGCATGAATCTCAAGTGTTTGAATAGTGATCATCAATTTTGAAAGCTTGATAGGTGTAGAGGACAAGGAGATAGAAACGAAGGGATAACACGACACCAAACGAATGTATGTTTGTCCGTTGAGTACAGACTGTACAAAGGGACACCAGGGCACGAAGTAATGCGAAGTACACGCTGGACTGCAAGATAAATACAAATAACCTACACGGAACGGAATGAGGCGTCTTTCAACGATCTCTGGGTGGAAGCTCCTGGACGTAGACGGTGACTTCCGCGTAGGTCCCCTTGAAGTGTTCTACCGGAATGCCGTCAACATCCAGTCGTGCATTCCCAAAATATACTCACGGACAGGCCTGATGCTTTTGACAATACTTTCAAGAGATATTTCCTCAGCAGTATGACCGGGGGTATTATGACCTGGGTCTGGGAACCTTGGTCAGATGAGCACGAAAAAAGGGATGGGAACAAAGACTGACGCGTCTGACAGCCCGAGGTTGCCTCTGGTCCCTCGGTCACAGACAGACGACCTGAGGGTTAGCGTCAGTCAGCGCCGCTGCACCTCGCTAGGTGCTCACCACTGTCAGCGATCAGTCCTCCGAGGACATGGACCAGTCCGGGGCGAGTGACACGGAGTTGGAGAGGCAACGCGGCAGTCAGAGCGACGAGGAAGAGGGCAAAGACGAAGATACAAAAAGAGCGCATGACAACCGATGTGGGGCTGTTGGAGAATTGGCGCAGGTAAGAAGGGAGACACATTTATAGTCTCCCTCCCAGCCATGGGAGTGCTCCCATGTCCGAAGCCCAAGCCGGGAATAGTCAGGCATAACGCTTTATGAACGTTCATATCGGATCGAAGGAGGGATTGGCGCCACGGTGCATCATGCAGGCCCGGGGTCCCGCGTTCCATTTCGACATCGCACTACATGTCTGCATTACTCACTAGCGGTGAAGCTTGAACTCTTCTGGACGTCCGGGGGGGCAAGATCTTCTGCGGGACAGCGTCATATGCTCCAAAACAAAAGAAGTGGCGCTCCCGAACTTCTGGAATGAAACTACCTTGACAAAGCCAGAACGTCTCCATCATGGAATATTGATCACGGCACTAGAAGCTTTTTGAGGAAACGAATAAATCCCGGTCAATCCTCGCCAGTCACCTACGGGTCCTTGCCACTCTGGGGGGTTCGAGTCACTGCTGTTGTCGATCTGAGTCGACAAGCGAAGAGGCTGTTGGGCCAAGGTGCGGGGCCCCGTGTGCACCAGCAACTAACGGGTTCCGTAAACATCTTGAGGCTCGGCTAGACACTGGCGTCGCTAGACCTGTCTTGGCTTGAGTTGCCTCAGTCATGAGAACTTTAGCACATTAATTCACCCTGGCAGCAATAAGTACTAACTCAGTCACAGTAGCACGTTGACATGCACTGGAGCACTGGCCGAGTTAACGCAGCGACCCAGAAACCACAACTTTACTGGCGTCATGCAAACACGCCATGAAATCATGGGTTCCACGTTGTTCAGAGCATCCGTTGCGACCGTTCTGGAGGAGGTCGAGAGCATGAAGGAGCTGCGCAAATCGGCTCATGCCAGACGACTTCGGTTTGCCATCGATACCTGCTTGGTCGTTCATGGTATTCGGTCAGCGGACGTCCTTCTGACACCTCCAACGGTCACTGGTTGCACCGCTGACACCATACAGCGCAGGTTATTTGGTGGATGCGGTCTCGTCGCCAGATCCTATGCGCACCTTCACCGCGCTGCTGAGCGCACTTCACAAAAAGGTGCCTTATCTGCTCAACGCGTATGAACGCCCCATAATCAGACCCACGCCAGGGCTCGCCATTCAAAAATGTCGTCCTGTGGAATCACTCCTCTGCGATGCAATCGTTCATCGTCAACGTCCCTCTCCTCGAGGCAAAACTCGCTGGTTTGACTGAAGGGATCGAGCAGTGCGCTTTTGTTCACCTGCACGACCCGGGCGACTGTTTCTCCGTGGTAAGCAGCGCCCCGATGGAGAAACGCTCACATTCGCCCTCCTGACTGCGATTGTCCAGTCCAGCAAAACCCCAGACGCGGTCCAGGACGTCCTTGTGAATATGCAAGCATCGATGGCCGTGTCACTCGATATGCCGTCATTCTCCCTGCCAGAGGCCCTAACGCAGCAAGTCCTAGTCCCGCTGGCGGCAGTCGTAATTGACTACCCTGTTGCATATGTTCCTGCATCCTCAGAACAGACATCTTTTCTGGGTGGAGAGGCGCTGGATATCTATGATGTCTCTTTCAAGTGTCCACTGTCCTCGGATTCTGCCTCGAATCTCCAGAGAGACCATGTCATATTGATGTTTTCTTGTCCGCGAGTGCTCGCCAGCCGGCATGCAGAACTATCACCAGGCGCCCTAACGGAGAAACTCAGGGTCAAGTTCGAGTCGAGTCTCGAGAGTGTAGGAATACACATATCCGTCACACACCACACACAAACTCTTGATCGAGTAGCATTATGAGATATAACACAAAGCAACTAACTAATCCACGTCTACGTTGACAATCTTAATATCTTCAAACGGTTTGTCCATCTTGTTCGTTTTGACGTTTTCGATAGCATGAATGACCTCGAGTCCTGAGAACACACGTCCAAATATTGTGTGCTTCTTGTCCAGCCATGGTGTTGCTGTGGTGGTGACGAAAAACTGCGAGCCGTTCGTGTTGGGGCCTGCGTTGGCCATGCTGACCGTATACGGGCTGTACAACGAGTTAGCAAGCGGCACCGCCATGAATTCCCGTCTCGCATACCGATCATGTTTGAGATCATCGGAAAATTCATCCTCGAAGTCCCGCCCCCAGATAGACGTCCCCCCTGTTCCGTCCCCAAGAGGATCTCCCGTTTGGATCATGAACTTGGGAATAACACGATGGAATATGATCCCTTCGAAATACCCGCTTCTTGCATGCCCCACGAAGTTCTCGACAGCTTTCGGTGCCTGCTCGGGGAACAGCCGGATGTGAATGTCCCCCATCGAGGTGTGGATGGTAGCAGAGTTGGCGATTGGGGGTGGGCCACCTTTCCCAACCACGGTAGCAGATGCGATAGATTGCTCTTCCCGAGTAGGCTTCTCATTGAAAACGTCGCGGCCGTCGAGTCTGCTGTCCCTGTAGGAGATATTGTCAATATGTACACATTGGACTACAGCAACGAATCAACTTACTCAGGTTCAGAGCGTGTGAAGAGGTAGACCCTTTGTCGCTTGTAACCTGCGCAGAACAGAGTTGGATCACGACTGCCTTTGTTGGCCAGAATAGGGTTCGCGGATGCGGCCATGGCTAATGTGGTAAGACCTTTCTTAGCGGGTGCACCTTGATAAAGGGCAAGATTCATCCACCGAACGGTCTCGTCCTTGCCCAACAACCTTACGACCCGATTTGTAACCGTGTTCACCACTAGAGAATAACTCGTCAACATCCCCCAAAAACGGTCGGAGAGGCAAACCTTTGATCCCAAGTAAGGTTGGATAAATTATAAACGCCCCGCTCTCATCCCAGATCGCATTACTCCACATCCCTGGTATCCGTCCATCAGGACCTGGCATCTCGAGCTCGCGCTCCAAAGCAAGTCGACGCCCGAACTCCATGTCCTCAACTTTATACACTGCCGTCCCAGCTTGCTGCATCTCCTGGATCGCTGTTAGGGATTCATCGTATTTCCGGGATAGCTTCCCGGTAAGGAACGAGAATATGCGGACTTGACGATCAGGGAGAGAGAATGTTACGAAGGAGGAGGAGTCGGGGGAAAGGGTTATGCATGTCGGTATTGATTTCGCCTGCGGAAGATGATGCATACTGTCGGTTACTCAGCCAAATGATGACGTACCTTTTTGAACTCGTATAGATCTGTCGCGCTCTTGTATGACCACATACCTGGTACGTTCTTTGGTGGCTCAAATGGTTCCGTTGGCCGCCAAAACTCTACAAATCCATTTTCGTCTGCAGAGATGACAGTGTCATACCGGTCGCTGAACTGTGCGTTCCAAAGCGTTCCGAGTGAGGGATTATTAGCGGCGAAGGCTCTGAACTTACAGTCATTAGGTGAACAGGTGAGCGGTGTAACTTGTCAATGACAACAAGGGCTTTGTCATCACCTCTGCCATCATAAATCCTGATCACACCAGTGCTTTGCTCTGAACTGCATTTAATGAGTGGATGTGACCACACGAAAAGGGTGGTGTGTCTTACATTGCCAGCAGTCCTTGGGCTTGACCACGTCTGTGGACCCAGCAGCACGCATGTGGCGTAAACCCAAGCTGAAGCATGTTTATCATGTCTGTTTCCAGTCGGTCAGAGTCCACGTGGATGTCCCGAGTCAACTCGAGCGGCGCTTACCAAAGTTCACCACATCGAACACTTTTGCCGACCCGTCCTCCGAGATACTCGCAAACAACTGTCCATCTGCGCTCGCCGAGACACCGACAATGGATGATGCGTGTGCGCGGAAGTGCTTGACGAACTCGATACCAGTCTCCTGCTTCTTCCATAGCTTGAGATGTCCGTCAAGAGAGGTGGTGATCAGGAAGTCTGTCCTGCTCCGGAATTAAGAATATCATGATTTAACACAAGCATAGAACACGTACTTTGTCATGACGCAAAAGTTCAGTGCTTCCCGGTGCATGAAGGATTTGTAGTATTGGTCCGCATCCGGAAGATGGTTGAGGTATAATTTCTCGTGGGGGAGGACTACCGTAAGACAACTGTCTCAATAGCGTAGTCGTGGCATGAATAGTCAAGGGAAACATACCCTTGCGCTTCTTTTTCATAGCCCCATTGGCAGCAGCTGGGATGGGCATAGGTCCGACATCCTCGTCACTATCGTCCTCGTTCGCACATGCATCTCGGATGGGGCTATCTGCAGTGAGAGTGCCGTTCTTTTCTTCCTCTTCTCGCTCTCGCTTTCCGAGGACGGAAGCGTCTTGTTCAGAATTTGACATGGTGTGTGCTGAGTGGGTCAATATCGCATGCCTTGGTGTCCACTCGATTAGAGTCACGTGCCCAGTAGAGTACTCTTGCAATCCTCTCCAAGACCTGTGGCTAAGCAGGACGTGTAGCAGCAATACGATATCTTGACGTGCTCATAAGTAATCCAAAGTCACTTCGTGTAACAGAAAATACGGGATATACATAATTGATAATCCACGAGATGATGGAACACTGCGGTAGGAATAGAGCTACATAACCATGCACTCCTTGTTGCGGTTCGAGGATACCTCCTTGGCACGCTCCGCCTCCTCCTCTGCCAATAACAGCTTCTCTTGCTCCGTCAAAAGCTGACGGCCCATCAATACCTATCACAGGACTAAAGGTAAGATTTGCACATACCCCCTTCCTCGCTCGTTCCTGCATGGCTTTCCTTCTGCTTTCTCTTTCTGCCTTGGCACGACTAAATAGGGATCGAGATAGTAAAGCAAATTAAGCAGTAGCGAAGATTGACGGTGGTACGAATGACAGAGGATCCAACCATAGTTTTGCGGTTCGCGAATTAAGGGTCGATTCACGATACGTAGTTGATGCGGGCGATGGTGTCGGTGATGTAGGTTGTGAAGATGTAGATGATGTAGATGTGTCCGTGGGTACAGAGGAAGCGCTGGCGTGTTATGAGTGTTTACCGAGTAACATTTCGTGAGATATAGCTCACCGATCAGGCTTTGAGAATGGATTGCTAATGGGTGGGAGGTTCGACGAGATGGAAGAGCCTGACATTGGAGTGGGAGGACTAGAGGTAGAGGACCTTCCTGCTTTGAACGTCTGCGCAATTGGTTTTCTGACCGGGGCCTTGAAGTTCAATCCTATGCGTGCTGACGATAGCGCATTCTGAGGCTTTCGAGACGAAGTAGCGCCCGAAGGAAGGCTGGAGCAGCCGTGATCCTTCGGGAAGCGATGCTGAGGGCAATATTGCTTGTGACAGTCCTACAGTACAGGTCAGAATGGCACCTAGATAAAAGGTCAAGGGACCCTACGTTGCAACCGATCGGCGCGTACAGAACCTTGCCACATTTACCTCTCGCACAAACGGGTTGGGACCTGGACCTGCCAGATTTCCCCGTCATGACGCTGCACTCTGTGAGAATATGTCTCTCCACGCGAATATTGGGATCCTCTCCTTGGGGTATAGCGACTGGACTATTGCATAGTGGGCCTACGATTATTGTCAGTACGGTCGGCGTCGTGAGTGATGCGATTGGGTTCTCACAGCTCGGAGCTACGCGATTATATTTGCTCTCGTCGTACTTCGGGCATCTGTGCGCTGTCACCAAAAAGTGTTCCCCACAGAAGCTTTGTGAACAATGTTGACACTTGAATGGCAAGAAGTCGACGAGTAGACATGAAGACTCGGAGCACTGACGTCCAACGGACAATAGTTGAGCGTCACGGTCACTGTTCGCGTTCGCTGTCGAGGACATCGTCAAGAAAGACCGGGGTAGAGATGGTAGTGAGGGAAAGAAGACAAGAGTGGCGGATTATAAAGGGGGAACGCGTGTCCCTGCCCGACACGCAAGCGTCTCACAAGCTGAGCATGGTCTTGCCAGCTGCTTACTGTTAATTAGTCAGCCCGCTACAGGATGGCACAGCCTGACCTGTCCAGTCACGCGTCACGACTCACACTCGCTCAGACCCGCTGAAGTTTCCATCATCGCCAAGTTGGTCGTCTACAACGGTTTATTTACTCTTAGGACAGGCCAATGCTCATCGTTTCATTTGTGAGCGATCCCGCCTGTGCATTTCGATCGCTGACACCACTGCCAAATTACATAGATTAGACATGGAGAATCTCTGGACAACCTTGTAAGGCGCTGACCTTCATACCATGTGCTCAGAGTGTCACTGTTTTCAGAAATCGGTATGGGCGGGTCATAAAGATGCAGAGTTGAGCGAACTTGGTAAGTGAACGCCAGCGAAATATTTTGCACAAAGCTAAGCAGAAACACGGCAGGAGTGAGAGTGAGCGCAATACAACTGTTTTTCCTGGGCCCCACTCAAGGGGACACGTGTTGCCTCACTGAATAGCAAGCTGTAGCACTCGGTCAATCCTATGCCGATACCCGCCTTACGGCAATCATCACATCAGACCTCAAGCGCGCCCAAGCGACTGCCACAGCCCTGTTCAATAGCCAACGCGATCCAAAGCCCCCCTTCAAAGTGGATCGTGAGCTTAGAGAGCAATATTTTGGCGACGCCGAGGGCAATTCTTGGCTAATGCGCCGAACGCCTAATAAATCTCTCCAGGAACATTTTAAGGAGGGCCAGTACCCAGTATTGTTCGATCGCAACGAGAAGTTTCCCAACGGGGAGACCTTGAATGACCTTGCTGCGCGAGCGGATCGCGCCACACGCGACCTCGTGCTAAGACCATTCCTCTCCCAGGCGGCCTTGTTGGGAACAGAGGACGTTCATGTCGCAGTTGTTAGCCATGGCCTCTGCATTGGCGAGATGGTTTTGGCTCTTTTGAAGAGAAACCATGGGGGAGTTCCTGACAAAAATTACAATGGCTTGATGAACACGGCTTGGACAAGAGTCACTGTGCAGGCCAAGGTAATTTCAGCCCAATTGAACCCATATGGTTAACCAAAAAGAATGCAGCCTGGCGTGGATGTACCGGAAATATGTGGGAGCCTCGACAACCTTCCCCCCCTTGTTGTCACTGTGACAGATGTCAACCGGCATGAGCACATCGACAAAGTTGTGAGTTACATTTCTTCCAACGTTTGTTGTATGTTCGTTATGGGTTGCACTTTTAAGAAGCGCCAGAAGGGTATCGTGGAATACGACCCAAAACAGATCTATATCCGCGAGTTCTTTGGAGGCGGCAGGGTAAAGAAGCCTGTCGAACCACTCGAACATGCAGAGAGCAACGCTACGGACGAGGCAATGACAGAAGAGCGCAACTGAGTGAGCCATAGTGCCTGTTCGCACTGACAGATGTTAACGGATGGCGCTGCAAGGGATCTAACCATAAGGGTGATTGAGGAGCTGTTACCTGCAGAAACAATTGTATAGGAAATACGTAGAATCTGGTGTGGACGCGTCAGGAAGGCCGGAAGTCGTTATATGTTAACTGACCTAAGTATGTGTCCTTGAACTGTATCAAGGCTAGGCGTATGGAAGCAACTTTTTCAGTGTTGCTGTTTGCGTTGTCTTAGAATAGGCCGTTTGAGCAAGGTTGTTCTTCCGTCCCGGTCTCTTGGTCACATTCAAGTGCGAGTGGTTGGCATGGGCCTAATAGCAATGTGAAGACGAGCAGTCAAATTGTTGCCCAGAAGACCCGACAGGGAATATACAGACTCGTTTGAACTTTCCGCTAGCAATTGCACGCCATCTCTTCTTGGCACCACTATGTGATTTTAACTTGGGGAAGCAGGCTATCACGGACGTTGAGAAGGTCCGTGAGGTCGACAGCAGACCAACCAAAAACATTGTGTACCACACCAAGAAATGCGACTGGCTTCAAGAGTCAACGAGTGCTTTCACTGACACTGACTGTGGGGAGTCACGTGTCCTACTTGGATTATACTCAAGTTGAAGCACACACCAACACTCTTAGTACCACCTCACTAAATAACCATGAACAACCCACAAGAAGATGCTGATCGCGTATGAACCAGAAAACTGGTAGATGCAATCATTACTGACGATTCAATCTGCTCAGATCCGTGCGAAGCGCCTCGCTAAACTGCAGGCTGGGCGATCAAGTACTGTATCGCCTGATCCATCCTCTTCAGCACCTTCACCACCAGTGACTCCTGCGCTGACCCCGGCGCCTCGAGTGGCGAAGCCTAAGCCACCTGCAGCTTCACACTCGACTGCCCAGATGTCGCAATCACCGATACCAGCTGTGCCACTCAAGAGGAAAGCGGTCGTGGTTGTCCCAAAGCTCGACTTACAAACCTGGGAGGATACGACCGTCACGCAGATATTCAAAGTCACGCTCAATGTAGGATATATATGTTCAAGTGTACTACATTAGACGACTGAATCGCTGGTAGCGATCGGTAGCAGAACAGAGTGACTTCGATATTGTGTGGCTCAAAAGCCTCGAAGCCGAGCTCGTCTCGGAAGGACACTGTGAGTCGAATCAAAAATAATCGACCTACACGATTAAACATGTATCTTGGTCAAGCTTCGCCTACGCTCCTTTCCGGAGACATTGCGGACCGCTTACTTATCGCGCGATTGGAACTGGACCCCAATGCTATGTCGTGAGTTAATATGCCAACTGAGCCGCATCTGATACCAAATGCCACACAGAGATGACCTTGATTATGTTTCCGTCCTCGCATCGCTACCAGCCCAGATGACGGTGTTCGAGTACTTGATTGGCTGCTGGAAGCGTGTCAATAGCGCGAGAACAAACTTAATGAAGAAGGTCGGAATTTTTTTATAATCCATGCACTTGAAGCACTAAGCTATATATGTCGTGCAGAATCCCGTGAATGAGGTGCAACAGGCATCGGCCGTTCTGCAAAAAATTCGAGACCTTGTTATAAGCTATGCTGGTCTCAACCTTCAAGAACCAGCGATGTTCCCTCAACCTCCAGGGTGTGTGTGAAACTTTGGTCTCCACTTCCTCATCTTGAAAGCTTGGTGCAGGCGGGAAACCGGTCCATGTGAACTCATTGCTCCACTGTTATCACTATCTGCTTTCTCCACACCGCTCTCAGCTTTCTCGTTCCCCGATTGTGTTCTTACCCCAATGGAAGTCGAGCCTTTCCTGCAAGACCTTTCCCAGCGTTTTGAACCTGACGGAGAGATCGACGGCGTGCTTGGACCAGTCGTGCGACAATTATTGTTTCACGAATCTCTGCTCAGACCTGACGGCCTTGGCGGAGGTGACTCTTCCTGGCGAAGTGTTGTCGCCGGCGTAGAGGCACTCGTCTCCGTCAAAAGCATAGCAAGCATGTTCACGAGGCTGGAGGATTGGAACCCTCCAGGCGCCACTGCTCCCACTTTTGAGAAAGTGACACTGATGGGTCCACTATGTCGACTCGGTGTGTTCAGCAGGGAATGGGTAAGATAATGCGGCATTATCCACATTAACTTGGTGACAATCGTCGCAGCCTTTCATAGCGCAAACCTACTTCTCCGAGCCGAGCAAACGAACACGGACTGATGTGGAGTCTTCTAACGCGAGCCTTAGAGGCACATTGAAGAGCCTACAGGTAGAGCACATAGGCGCAGGGGTATGGGGCAAATGGGTTTACTAACACTCGAGTAGTCATCGCTCTTCCAAATATTCAACTCGCTGGTCCGGGCTTCCTCCGAGTCTCGGGAAGCAGTTCTGGAGTATTTCGCTACGGTAGTAAAATTGAACATTAGGCGAGCTGGAATGCAGGTACGCCAGGCACTGCTGTATAGTTGCAATCACCGCCTCATCTTTTTGTGTAGGTCGAGCCAGAAACAGTTGCAAGCGACAGCTTTATGATTAACCTGCAGAGCGTTCTTCTTCGCTTTGCAGAACCATTCATGGATGCGCGGTTTTCCAAGGTTTATTCTGCCCAACTTTATTTGTCCTTGCATCTGACCGCTCGAGTAGATTAACCGAATCGATCCGTTGTATTTCGCCATCTCCAATCGTATCGACCTTAGAGAGGAAACGCGAATCAAGGCTACGTCCGAGGAAGCCTCACTGTGGGCAGAACAGAACAAGACAAATAGTGAGTTGATGGGATAGTAACTGTGTACTTCTGTTTCATTAACATAACAGCCGCAACTCCCAACTTCATCTCCGAGATTTTCTATCTTTGCAATGCCATGGGCCATTACGGGTATCTAAGGACCACACAAACGTACGAAGATCTTGGCAAGCATCACGACGAGTTGCAACGTCAGCATGATACGATCAATGGCGATGGTTCATGGATGGCGGTAGGTGATGCTCACACACCACTTCATTGCACCTAAACGCACTGTAGACTCCTTTCCGGGCCCGGGCCGAGGCGGCCCTTGACAGAATGAAGGTGGGAGTTCTCCATCCAATGTATCTATGTGTTCGAACTCGCAACTCCAGACAGAGATGGCGAAAATTCAGGCTAACCAGCTTGCATTCCGCGTGCAACTGCTTGAGCCAGACCTCGTTCTCCGATTCATTGGTTTCACCAACTTTGTATCAACTTGGTTATTACGGAGAGTGGACCCGAATGGTTTGCATCCTACTCCGACAGTCGAGTATGTCTATTGGCACTGAGGCACTGAATGCTTGCTAAACGCTCCATAGGTTACCATTACCCCAGGAAGTCCCTATGTCATTCAGGGTGCTTCCGGAATATATACTAGAAGATGTAGCGGAGTTTTTCCTTTTTATCACTCGGTACGTCAAGTAGTTGGGCCTCCGGTCGCTGGTTTAATTGATGAGCTTTCCAGCCATTCGCCAGACAGCTTGGACCTATCAGGCAAAGAGGAACTGCTCATGTTCGCTGTCACGTTCCTGACGTCCACCTGGTACATCAAAAATCCTTTCTTGAAAGCCAAGATTAACGAGGTATACCCCTTTGAAGCCACCAAAAAACAGGCAACTAATATACTACCATAGGCCGTATTCTATGGTGTTTTGCCATATGGCAATGAACGGAACGGCATTCTGGGCGGGACTTTGAACAGTCATCCTCTGGCATTGAAACATCTAATACCAGCTTTGACGCACTTTTACATCGGTGAAGATATTTGTAGCCTCTTCACGCGCACTCTTATACTGAAACCAACCTTTCGGACAGAGGTCGAGCAGACAGGGGCCAGTTCACAATTCTATGACAAATTCAGTGAGTACTTCTTTGATCTGTAAAGGCATCCTTGCGACTCCCAATGCCATAGATGCTAGGCAAGTGCTATAGTTTATGCTTGGTAACCCCGCCTAATCGGGTACGAAGGAGGAATATCGCGTACATTCTGAAGGCAATCTGGAGCAACCCCGTTCATCGAGAGGCGCTCAATGCTGAGGCACAGTACGCTCTAAATCCCCTCGCAAACGAAGGCCCCCTTGCTGATAAAGTTTGGTCAGGAATGTGGACAAATTTGTTCGTTTCGTCAATCTGATGATCAACGATGTCACCTACCTCATGGACGAGTCGCTGAGCGAACTGACACAAATCCACAACATCCAGACGGAGATGAACGACCAAGCTTCCTGGGCCGCTCAGCCTGCTCAGTACCGCCAGGAACGCGAGGCTACACTCCGTGGGCTCGAGCGCCATGCGTCGGGCTACACAACCCTTGGTAAATCGACTGTGGGATTGCTCAGGGATTTTACCGCAGAGACAAAGGCTCCGTTCATGATGCCAGAGATCGTCGACAAGTTAGCGGCCATGTTGGACTACAATCTGGAAGCTCTTGTCGGCCCGAAATGCGGAGAGTTGAAAGTCAAAGAGCCGGAGAAGTACAGCTTTGACCCGAAGCGGCTCCTTGGCGACATTCTCCAAGTTTACCTGAACCTTAGTGATCAGAGCGAGTTTGCACGTGCGGTCGCGAATGATGGACGTAGCTATAAGAAGAAGCTATTTGATATGGCTATTGAGCGAGCTTGGAAGATCCCGTTGAAGACAGAGGCTGAGCTTGAACAGCTACGTTCGTTCGTCACGAAGGTCGAGGAGGCTAAAGCGATCATCGAGGCCGAGGAAGATATGGGAGAGGTTCCAGACGAGTTCTTGGGTATGTCCTCACTCCTGGTACGGATTTCGTCTACTTAGTCGTGCTTTATAGATCCTTTGATGTTTACCATCATGCGTGACCCCGTCATTCTGCCATCTTCTCGAGCAATTGTCGACCGTTCTACGATCAAGTCGCATCTACTCTCTGATGCAAAGGACCCATTCAACCGTGTCCCACTCACAATCAACGACGTCATTTCGGGTAAGTCTTTGATGTTGTCTGGCTGCCCCGTGTTCACCTGATTGTACAGACCTGGAGCTGAAAGCGAGGATAGATGCTTTCATTGCAGAGAGACGCAGCAAAAAGGTCGCATCGGACGGAGTTTCAGAAGGGGTTGTCGACGTTGTGATGGACTGATTCGAAATCCACAATAGGCATCAATCTGTGTTCCTATACATGACTGTATCTGCTATGTAATTCCAAGTAGATTGGTATGATTGCTTGGAGTAGCGTCGTTGGTCAGAGAGCAAGCGTTCCCATCATGATTACAACAGTTAGCGCAATAGATACGGATATTAGCAAAGCTGGCATCTACTTCTTTCTCTTCTTGGCTCCACCGCGGGCTAGATTCGCCGAGCCCGCTCTAGCCCTCCCTGCTACACCTCCCCTCCCCGTAAGTTTAGGTCGACCACCACGGACAGCTTTCAGTTGACCCGGTGCTGTGAAGACGTCACGATTATTCTGGAACGAAAAACCAACCACGAACCTGGTGATATCTCTTGTAGGTCTGCGTCATCTTCGTAGTCAGTGCCAGGGTCTGTTCCTGTTATTACACTGTCTCTCGGTGTGAATGCAGCTTCATCCCCACTCTCCTGCGTCAGCGCACTACTGTCACTATCTCCTCCTACTAAGCCAGCCATGTCTGCTTTGTTCTTGTGCCATTTGGGCGCCTTAGATTTCCGGGTTTTGCTGGGCTGACGGGGTGAGGGTGCAGGCGTTGACGAGGGAATGGAGGCGGTTGCGCGTATGCGACGAGCTGCGACTAGGGAGTCCAACGTCTCATCTGCAGGCAAGGAGAATTCATCACGGAAGAACGGATGTCTTGATAGGTTCTCTGAGGGTGAAGGCGACCGTATGACTTGCGGACTCGGAGACTGGCTGGATCCCGGAGTGTCGAAACCCTCTGTTTCCTTCGAATATCATTAGTCCGCAGTGTTCGTCGGTCGACGATCTCATCAACCATACCGCACCCTCCAACGCCTCAAGGTCATAACAAGTTCTTATTTTTGTCCAGATATTCTCCACGGGAACGACTCGGCCAGTATCGTTGCGGATTGCATTCCGAATGGCAAGGACATGGAAATGTTTGTGCAGTCCGACTGGTCGAGCTCTCATTACAGAGCGAAAAAAGGATATTTCACCCTCGGCGCTGTCCAGAAGCTCTTCTGGTGTTTGGTCCATGGCGATGAAGTGCCAGGCCCTGTATGGGCGTCGACTCTCGAAGCAACGTTTGTTTGGCAAAGGCTTGGGATCCAAACAACATTCGCAGTCACATCAAGTTGGTTCAGATTGTGATTTATACTTCTACTAGCTCGACCGTGTCACACTTTCGAGGGCAGGGCATACTGTACGTAATAACACAACATGCATAGTTAAACAACAAGCTATTCAACTACCGCAGGGTATAAGACTATGTATAAACAGCTGTAACGAGTGGACAACAGTATGTGAAGGAATGATTGAGTTGGATGATTGAACTGCTTTGAGTCGACTATACCCGATGACCAAAGATTCGAAGGTGGTGACAAACGTCCACTGTCTACTATTGCAAGAAAGCGATGGAGAACGGAATGCGGCATGTGTAGTAAGAATCAGATGCGTGGATAGTCATGACCCGTGACAAATGCTTCGCTTATCTTGGCACGAAGATGGCGATGAGAATGATGAAGGGTAGGTACGTGAAAAGGGAGACGACTGCCATCACACGGCATCGGAAACGCCATGACTTCGCGTCTATCGTAAGAATTCAGATCACCGCATAAACAGCATGGATACAGGTGGCTCACCATATTCTATCTGGGGATCATCGATGGTTACCGCCTTCTCTACATCAGCATCCCCAACCACTCTTGTCTCTGGGATGCGAAGGAAAAGCGCGGCTATCCACCAAACGGGAAACAAGACGAAACCAAGGAAGAAACACCATGCCTGTAACGGCGACCTTGGGCTGTCATCCGTTGCGAAGCGAAGCCCCCATTCTGTGTCATGAGGCTTCTTCGGCGATTTGCGAGGGTCCCGCATATGAAACCTGGTCGATGTGCTGATGGAAGGGGCATGTGGTGAGACAAAGGCACTTATGGGGATCGAAATTTGGGACATCGATTGATGTCGTTCATGATGCTTTCTACTGGGACTTCGTGGATGCTGTGAGCTAGTGGATGCAGCACGCGAAGGTGTGCCAAGGGGTGGAGCGATGCGAGCACCAGTGCTACTGGACCAAGACGCCAAATGGCCGGTGTTGTTGCGAGAATGCGACATCTCTTGAACAGATGGTGGTCGCGACTGGTCAGGAGTTACGAAAGGAGAGGTTGAAGACAAACGAGCGCGTTTACGGTGGTACGAAGATGGGGCGTGTGATGAATTGGAGATGCGCTGACCTTGGGCGAGGGTTCGAATTTCAGCATGGGCAGATAGCATTGTTTGTGACATAACATAACAAACGCGCGACACTTACTTCGGCTTTCAGACGGAAGGACGAACGTTGCGCGTTGTCCTTCCTTCTTCTGATCTGGGGGTGTGAGGTCAATGTCTTCTGCTTTGCGCTTTCCCTTGCTCTTATCACTCAGGTGCCTAGACGCAGGCGTTGGGGTGGAGGGTACATCCATGGAAGCGGAAACGATGATATTAGTTGCAGGAGTGGGTCGAATAGAAAATAATGTGCGTGAAGGCGGAGAAGTGAGGGCAGAGGAGGGATGGAGCAATTGAGATTTTTTCGGCGTGATCATCAGTGGGTTGCCTGAAGTCGAAGAGGCATGCTTGACACTACCAGCCCCCCGTTTTCGGCCATTCCGGGGCTCGATCGCTGACACGGTCCGCTTCACCTCAGCCATTGTCGTCCTCATTGGCTGCTCACTAACTCTGCGATTTCCAAGGTTAAACTGAAGCGAGTAAGGTCTGGAGGGTATAGTATCCCGGCCGTCTGCGAGCGGTCTACAGGTTATGGATGGGCCTAGAATTTTAATGTAAGGGCGCACCTGGGAGCGTCGCTGGCTCTTTCAACGGCGGTGGGGAGTGTGCTCGGGAACTTGACGGGTGGGGGAAAGGGAAAAATGATAGAGACACGTTGGCCTGATCAGGAAGGTGCTGCGTGCTGTCACCACGTGGTCGGCCCTTATTCTTTGGCGAGGACCCCGAAAGATCCCGAGGACAGTGTCCACCGCTCGAGAGCTCCAGCCCTTCGCCCAAAGAAAGTCGCAGAATTTCTCGTGAGACTTCAGCGGGCCATGCTTGGTTGGCGGGTGAGTTAACGCCAACAGTCGCCCAGTGCGAACTCCAATCTGCACTTGTTCGTCGAAGGTGCCGTGTTCTTCCTGATACAGTCCTTGCACGTCGCGGTCGGTTAGGGGGCCTTGGCTGGTGTTGTTCTGGTATCGGGATGTCGGAAACCTGCTGTACACGAGGAAGACTAGAATGATGACGGACGGAGCGTCTAAATGTGAATGACAAAGAGGATAATAAGTCTCCCTTCCATGAGAGTCGACCAGGTAATGTATTTGAACGATCACGCAGTGCAGGCAAAGCAGGTTGTTTGGCAACTGTTGATTTACTGCAGGAAGAACGTGCGGCCGCTAATTCCGGGTGATCGAGAGGCGGCATGGGAGGAGGAAGGGAAGAACATGTAAAAGAAAACCTGGAGGGTTTATCAAGGGGAGTCGGGTAGCCAAAGGTGTGGGGGGAATCAAAACTCGATTGTTGGGTTACAGGAGTCGTGTATTGCATGACGGAAGATACCTCGTGGCCAGCTACTGGGTCCGCGTAGGAACGTGATTTCTGTGGCGTTTGTGGATACTGCCTGGATGACGTCGTGTTCGTCGGAGTTGGGCACTTGCTACTTGGCCGGTTGTCGGGGGAGCATTGGGGATCTTTTGTGCTCGGTAAACTTGAAGCCACCCCATGCGTAGCAGTAGAATGGTTGGTAAGGTGACTGAGCGTGAACGTGGACTGTATACTCTCCGTGCTGTGACCTTTGTCTTTTTTGCTACTGGTTCTGTGCAGAGAGGGAGAATACGAGATCCTCCTCTGAGTATCATGTGGCGAGCTAGGAAAGTCAACCGCATTGGGGACCTGATTTTCGTGGCTCCTTCCAAAAGTTGACCACCTGCCAGCTGCAACATTGGATACATCTTTGGTAAAACCGGGCTGAGTTAGCGGAGGATTATTGGAGGATGGTGAACCAGCTACGAAGTCATCCCCTTCAGAGAGACGATCTGATATTGGTCGTGGATGTTGGATCCTGAGAACACCCTTGCTGCTGCCATCCACTGAATATCTTCGGGTGCTCGGCATTAGACCGCGTGGCAACGAGTTCCCATCTTCTGCGTCTAGATACGAACTTGGGTCATGGAGAATTTTACGGTCGATTGGCAAGTGCTGTGCTTGAGGGATCCCTGGAAATTTCTGCGGGATACTGGGTGTCAGAGTTTCAAGTTCTGGGAGTGGATTCGAGGCTGCCACAGGGGATGATTCGGCCGTGGAATGGCCAACAACCCGCGAACGAAAATGTGAGAGCACCGAAGAAAGCTCCCAAGGCATGGCACTGGAAGAACGTCATAACAACATCGTGTTAGGCATATAACTGAACTGACCTTGACTTTTCTTTCTGAGAATCAGTATATACGTAGTAGCATCGCTCCGGCGAGGCAAGGCGCACTTCAGGGGGACGTACCACTGGTTGACAGGCTATCTCAGGTTGAGTTTCCGGAGGGAAGCAGTCTGTCTGGGACACTGGCACGCTTTCCTCACAACTGCTAAGCTCAGCAGAGACTTTGGCTTGTAGATTAACGGAAACTAAGTCCAGTCAGTCCAAGTGATGATCTTGGTTGGCTGGAAATACTCCAGCATCATTTCTTCACCCCTTTTTGGAATTCGCCAAGCGCAACGCGCCTGTCACGTGAGAATAGTCAATTACATAATCACATATTCACGGCGTCTGCACTCTCGTCCGTGCTGTTCCTTTTCGTCCACACTGAGTCGACCACGTACCTCACTTCGAGAACATCATCATTCCCGCCCAACATGGACCGCTTGGACTCGCTCGCAAGTACTCTGTCAAACATGACAGTTTACGACCTCAAGGCCATGTACAACCAGGTACCTTGCACCCGCAATTTACCCTGCTCGCCATCTCGCTCAAATCCCACCCTTTAGGCGAAGAATGTTGTACTTAATGTCAGCGAGATGGAGGCTAAAGTCAGAGACGCAACTAACGACGAACCCTGGTGCGCTGTTTGTCTTAGCATTTAAGAGTAGCTACCGATTTCGATGTGCAGGGGAGCAAGCTCTACTTTGATGCAGGAAATTGCTCAAGGGTGAGTATCACCGATTCCATTTGATGATTTTCGACAACTAATTGGTAAAGCTAGGACCTTCAATTTGTAATTCTGGAGTTTCACTGAATCATGTACAACATGCTTACTATTCCCAGCCAAAACTTCAACGAGATTATGCCATGCATCTACGCCCGATTCATGGAGAAGGAGGCTCAGCAGTGGCGACAAATCTACAAGGTATTCTGTGTTGCAAGCGAAACGTTCATTTGCTCAGATTTTCTCAGTCCTTGCAATTGCTTGAATATCTCGTCAAACACGGCAGCGAGCGCGTCGTCGATGACGCTCGTTCTCACATCTCAACTCTCAAAATGCTTAGGAATTTTCACTATATAGATGACAAGGGTAAAGATGAAGGTCAAAATGGTATGCTCACCCTGATATCCTTCGGCGCACATAATGTATCACATATCCATCAGTTCGCAATCGCGCTCGTGAACTGGTTGAACTACTCTCCGATGTGGATGCTATTCGCGGGGAGAGGCGCAAAGCAAAAACAAATCGTGGAAAATACGTTGGTTCTGGTAATGATCCAATGAGCTTCACTTTCGGAGGTAGTCGCTACGGCGGCTTTGGAAGCGATAGCGTCAGCGGCAGCAGTGGGTATCATGGGGATAGAATGAGTGGAAGAGATGGTAAGAGTCATTCTTTCGATCTTGAACCCTAGCTGATCCACAGTGGTCAGATTATCATGGCGGGGGGTCCTCAGGAGGCTTTAGAGATAGCGCCGGACAGCGGGAGTTCGAAGAATACAACGCCGGTGACGATGAGACTGTCGTTCGAAGATCCAACTCTGTCTCTCGTAGTAATGTCCCCTCCCGCTCTGCAACGACCGGACCTCCCTTGCGGACTCAGGCTGCTTCTGCTCCCCCTCCACCAAAGCCTAAGGAACCAGAGCCAGACCTCCTCGGTGGCTTTGGGGACGATCTGCCAGTTTCTATTGCCCCTACTACAACGTCCAATAACACTCATACGGATAAAGCATTGCCTTCGTTGGCAGGATTTGATGGTTGGCCCACGGTCATACCCAGTTACTCCTCGGCTAACATATTCGGTAGATGATGACTTTGCAGACTTCCAAGCTGCCCCTTCGCCCGCTTCTCCACCCACGCGACCTACTCTGATGGAGATGCTGAATTCAAGCCCACCTCAAGTTAGCCGTGCCCCAGCACCTACTATGAGTGTTCCATCACAGGTTCCGAGAGCCACGTCTCCTCCCGGTTACAATGCATCATTCAGTTTGCTTTCACCCACTACCAACAACAGGCAGTCGCAGACCTTGACAACGACACCCAACGCCCCCGTGCAGAACAACCTCTGGGCGTCCTCGTATCTGCTTTCTCCCACCGCATCCACGGTGCCTACTCGGCCATCCACTTCGGCTGCGCCTGGCCGAACGCCGACTTCGGGAGTCCCATCCCCTGCGCCTGCCAAAGGTTTGTCTGGGTTTGAGGATTTGTGGTCGATGTCCCTCGGTGCTCCACCTTCCAGCTCCGTCGGCAAGTTCACTGCGGGGAAGTCAATCAAGGATCTGGAAAAGGAGAAGGCGCAGGCTGGTATTTGGGCCCCTACCCGGAAACGTGGACCTGCAATGGGAACTGCTATCAGCGCAAGTATGGGAAGTAGCCTTGAGCCTGCGAAGTCCGGGGGGGTGTCTTCGCTGCCTGATGGAGGGGATGATCTATTGCTTTAATTCGTGGCACGATCGTAGAGTCGTTTGTAGCTGTTGATACCATTCTCTTCAACAGGTGGGCAGCGATGCTGGGAAGCAACTGGTTTGCGGACTGGTACTCAGAACTTGGTGCAGCTCACTGTAATTCCCCGAATGTAGTTGTGGATCGTGTGTTCTGCCTTGACAACTTCAGATCCTCTCTGAAGCTCTGATGAACCAGCTTGATGTCGCAACTTACCAAGGCCACGAGAAAACGTCAAATCGATGACTGCTTGGGGTGGCACGGCATTTTCCGGTCTGCTGAGCGCTGAAGCCAGTCCTTTCAACGACCAATGTTTCTGCCAACACCCTGACATGGAAAACCTTGACCTTCATGTGCGCAGCGGCGCTAGACCCATAATCCGCCTTGGTGCCCTCGCCAATAACTTCTCGCGGGCTGACGGGCGAAAGTTTCGTACACCACAGGGCCAAAGAAGCACATACTAAAGGCCGTGTGGATTCCAACTGTAGTTGTTGCTTCCACTGACTGGCATGGGACACCCCAAGTTCACCACCTGGTTCGCTGCCCTTCTCGTGGCGTGTACGCCCGCTGCTGCTTTATGGCCTCTACCTCAGAGCTTGACTACAGGCTCTGACCTTGTCGTTTTAGCGACAAACTTCAATATCAAGTTGTCAATGGACAATTCGCCCAAGGACCTTCAAGACGCCGTATCGCGTACTGAACACTATCTTAGCCACGACAATCTGGGTCGCCTGCTCGTTGGGCGCGGTTCATCGGACGCTGCAGCAATCAAGACCGCCAAGCAGCTGTCAATATTGATAGTTAGCTGTGGTGTGGACACCCCGCGTAGCTTGTCGGACGAGGCCATGGACGATCTCGAGAGTCGGGACGAGAAGTACATACTCAGCGTTCCGAGTGACGGGACGCCTGCCACGCTCCGTGCGAATTCGACGCTCGGACTGTTCAGGGGCCTCACGACTTTCTCTCAGCTCTTCTATGAATACGACCGCGTCATATATGCACCTGAGACACCTATCGAGATCGAGGACTGGCCTACATATGTGGGTCGCAATCCTCCTTTCCGTGAGCGGTCTGCGTTCAACTATATTCATCCACAGCCTTACCGTGGATTCATGCTGGATACTGCGCGAAACTAGTCAGTCGTCTCTGACGAATGTAGATGTGCTTGGTCACTCACCACATGCAAAATAGCTACCCCGTATCTGACATTAAGCGCACTCTTGATGCCATGAGCTGGGTAAAGGTAGGGCAAAGTGTATCTCCTCTCCATAAACCAAATGGACAGCATGTCAATAGATCAACGCCTTCCATTGGCACGTCGTAGACAGCCAGAGCTTCCCTATCGAGGTCCCAGGATTTATGGAGCTCTCTCAACAAGGCGCTTATGGACCCAACTTGGTGTACACTACCTCTGACGTTCGGGACATTGTTTCGTATGCGGCCGAGGTAAGAGTTCTTTTGTGTTCATGTGACGTGCGCGCTCAAGGTGTTCGCAGAGAGGTATAGATGTAGTTGTCGTAAGCTCTGCCTCTACAATTCAATCAACTCTTCAAATTAGTTAAAATCACCAGGAAATTGACACCCCTGGCCACACAGCCGCCATTGGTGAATCCCACCCCGAGCACGTTGTATGCTTTCACGCTACGCCATGGGTTAATTGGGCAAATGGTCAGTCCATGGTGTTAACGTCTTAAAGAGGCTCTGCTCATCATATCCGCAGAGCCCCCTGCTGGCCAACTCCGTTTCGCAAATGAGAGCACCGTTTTCTTCACTACTTCCCTCCTCAGTGCTGTTGCAAAGATGTTTCCGTCAAAACTGTTCAGCACAGGTGGTGACGAGGTTCATACGAACTGTTACAACGCAGATGCACAGACCCAGGAGATTTTGAATTCTACTGGTCAGACCCTGGAACAGTCTTTGAGTTCTTTCACGCAGAGTACACATGGTGCCCTCGAGAAACTAGGAAAGACCCCTGTCGTCTGGGAAGGTCGGTCTTGTTTCCTAGACTTTCAGTGTATCTCGTCAACAGAAACGCTTTCAGAGATGGTTCTCGAACATAATGTCACTCTTTCTAATAATACGGTCGTTATGTGGGTGGCTCGACGTTGTAATTTCGCACGACTTACTCAAGGGGCTACTTTCCAGGGTTTGGATCTCGTCGCAAAACGTTGAGGCAGTCGCACAAAAAGGATTCCGGGTCATCCATGCCGCCTCGGACTACTTTTATCTTGTGCGTTACCTATTCCGCAGTGACTACCACTTAGCGCTCATTCCATCATTTAGGACTGCGGAGCAGGGGAATGGATCGGGAACGACCCGTTTGCGTGAGAATGGATTCTTCCTTTACCCCAGCACATAGTCCAACCCATTTCACAGCAACAGCTGGTGCGATCCGTTCAAGACATGGCAGAAAGTTAGTGATATCGGTGTTGAGACTACTTCACAGCCTTACTTGGTGCTTTTCTACAGTCATATACATTCGATCCCCTTGCCAATCTAACGGAGGCTGAAAGCAAACTTATTCTCGGCGGTAAGGTCGTCTTATTCCACAGCTTACTGGGTCCTCACACAAGACATAGGTCAGCACATGCTGTGGTCAGAGCAATCGTCACCTCACAATCTTGATTCCATTACCTGGCCCCGTGCTGCTGCTTCCGCTGAGCTGTTTTGGTCTGGTCCTGCTGGTACCGAGACCACCGCAAACGGACGCAACGTTGACACCGCTCTGCCTCGTTTGCACGACATCGCGTTCCGCATGACGAACCGTGGTGTTGCCGCAATTGCCCTTCAGCCCTTGTGGTGTGCACTGAGACCTGGTGTTTGTGACTTAACAGCTTAGTGAAGAACAACTAGGAGTCGTGTACATACTCTTTGTCGATGGACTCCGAGACTGTCCAGCGGCGCTGAAAAATCACATTATGCGATGGGGTGAGTGAACAAATTAAGAAGTACAGATACAACCATCGTTCACTTCAAGGACATCGGCAATGGACCAGAAAAAGTATAATAAGAACTTTGAGGGGTAGGTAGGTGGTGAGTCGAAAGCAGAATTTCAACTAATGAGTGCCGTGGAAAGTGTAAAAGTGTACATCTCAAATGCCCGCCATCTGCATCCTGGGTTGACTCGTGGTTTGACTCGACAATTGTCCCCCTATTGCACCTGGGACCTGCTGTCCCTGAGCACCTTGGGGCTGGTTAAGCACAAGCCCTGCGACCATGGAAAATGCCGGAACGGTCTTCTCCTCCAAATCAGTATATCGCACCGTCATCTCCTTTCGATCCTTCCCCCAGGACTCAGGGTCCCACGAAGTGTAGGCACCAGCTTCACCGCCTGGAATCTTAGTAGAGGGGGCACTGCCGCTTTCCTTGGTTATCCAGATCCGAAGATCTTTGTGATATCGCCAGTTCCGATTCCATCTGTCGTTTCGCCGTAAGTACCAGGTGCAAC
This sequence comes from Paxillus rubicundulus Ve08.2h10, assembly GCA_000827395.1. Classification (NCBI taxonomy): domain Eukaryota; kingdom Fungi; phylum Basidiomycota; class Agaricomycetes; order Boletales; family Paxillaceae; genus Paxillus; species Paxillus rubicundulus. Next base: position 24,454 of record KN824848.1, on the reverse strand, counting down.
CAGAGCATACAACCACGGGGCATGTGTCCGGTGGAGTAATTGCAAATAGATGGGAGATCGGAGTCGACTCACAGTTCCTGGGCCGCGATTTCTTGCAATGCGTCCCTCGGACTTGAATAGAACATGTAGAACAAAGTTTCATCACTGAAAGCTCCTGCTTTACTTGGTCCTGGTGGTGGGGGCTGCACGTTATAACACGAAGGAAGATGGAAGTCCGGCTCAACACTGCGTGCTGCTGATTGATCGGCCCAAGGGGTTATGAACGTTGAATACAAATTCCTTCGGATGATATAGTCAATGACCGCTGGATCCTTTTGTATACAAATCCGGAACTTACCCCTCGAAACTCATGTCTAGCCCCACTGCACCTAGATCTGTGCCAACACTGCTCAGACCACCATCAGCATCGACGCCAGCGTTCTTGATCATAGCTAGCAGACCCAACAACCCCCATCGGTCAGCAGCTGATATAAGTACTTGCTGAGCAGGCGTTTGTGGATGGTGATGCGGTTGACTCTGGGTTTGCCCAGGCGGGTTGTGGAGTTGTGCATGTGGGTGAGGAAGTTGTATATGGTGATTTCCATTCGATGCATAAGGGCTAACTCCAGGCGGCGGAACACCTGGTGGTGCGTTGAGGTGTTGTTGCTGAAGCGGCTGCGTCTGGAGTGGTGGATTAGTGCTATTGTGAACCTGTTGCCCTTGCGACGGGGGTTGTGCTGGTGTTGACTGGAGCTGTCCCAGAATCTGCCCCTGAGCTAATGGTTGAGACTGTGCTTGTGACTGAGCCTGAATTGTACCCGATTGTGAGGAGCCATTCAGCTGTGAGGGTGGGAGATTAGTGTTGGGCGCGCTCCATGCCGCGTGGGACGCCTGATTGAGCTTCAAAGCATAATTCTGCTGCTGATGGGCGATATCAGTTAGTCCCTTTGTGGAAGATCGGTAAGAGAAAAGCGGTGCATGCGCCAGTAAAGGGGATGGTGTGAAATGTCATCTCGACGAATTTTACATGAGAGGACATGCAAGGGAGAGAGAATGATCAGAAGTCAAAAGATATCAACTTGCCCTTTGTTTCTCTGCTTCAGTTTGGCTTTGAAAACCGGGATGAATTCCTCGCAGGTTGAGCATCCCTGGTGTGCCTGGCTGTTGCGTTGCCGTGAGAGCCGAGGACTGGATATTGCTCGAGTTCGCATGTTGCCCACCATTTAACGAGCCAAGCATATTTGTTCGATGATGATCGGTAAAACCATTCAGTCCGGGTGGATGTGCTGGCGAATGATTCTCAGATGTCGGTGGCTGGTTCTGTGACTGAAGTTGGCTCTGAGACCCTGGCCCTTGTTGACCACCTAGCGCCGGGAAATCCTCAGGACCGAAGTCTCTCGGTTGTAGCCCTCCTCCAGGTGCAGTCGACCCGCTCTGACCTGCCTGAATCGCGTAACTGGTGGCATTTGAGCCCGGTGGGTTGTTTGCAGACGACGTAAGTGCAGAGCTTCCCAACGAGGTAGCGGCATTGTTGTTGATTGCAGGATTCGAGTTATTGCTTTGACCTAGCGACCCTAGTGCAGGGAACTCGTTCAGGTCAAATGCTACTTCGCTCGCTGACGATACAGACGGGGCATTTGCTGGTGTCGCGGCAGGTGGATTCGGACTCATATGAGGTGGCATTGATGAGGAGCCATTCTGCCCGAGAACTCCGGCACTGGTACCGAAAGGAAATGTGTTTGATTGTGCCTGCTGCCTCGTCTGTAGAAAGGGAGACTGTGGTATGGTAGGTGTGCGGTGTGGGTTTTGCTGTTGGAGAGTTGGTGCCGGAAAGCTGCGCTGTGGCACAGGGTATTGGGAGGTAGGGTAAGGGGATCTGAACTGAGATGATAGGCTGGGGGGAGGAGCAAGGCTTGGTGGACGCTGTGGAGGTTGACCTGGGCAGATGTTAGTGTGCGCGAATGTTCCGGGAAGATGGGAAAGGACCTGGGCGGTTCATTGTTGCTGGAAGAAACTTTGCGCAGGTCAAAGAGCAAGTTCAGATGGTTGATGTGTTTTGTGGGTGCTCACCAAAGACGATATGTTTTTGATATACTCTTCTCTTGTTTTCCGTGATTGCTCTTCTCGCTGCCGTTGGAGGAGGTGTATCTCTCTGTTGTTATTTGTTTATCTAACACTGCCTGAAAGCGGACCTAGTTGAACGCGCCACCGACGAAAATTTTGACAAAGGATAATTACAGGGGAAAAAATCCAAGGACATTAGGTGGTAGATGAGAGTTAAGAAATATTCAAGTGACACCCACCACTCTCTGGCTCTCAAATCGCACAACAAACTCACGTTTGAAGCGCAAAATAAGAGCAGGAACGTCACGTCCAACAATGTCACATTTACTTTGTCTGATTATGTGCTAAATATCTAAAGTTTAGCACGAAATTTGAGAGCCAAACATATAAATTTGAAGTTTTCGATGAAAGTTGTGGGCCTTATTCCATATGAGGAAATGCACATTATTGGACGTGACGCTTCTGCTCTTATTTTGTACTTCAAACTTGTTGTGCAATTTAAGAGCCATTGACAGAGAGTGTGGTGAATATCACTTGAACATTTCTTGACTACCTAATGACCTTGAATTTTTCTTTGTAATTATCCTCTGTCAAAAATTTCGTCAGTGGCGCGTTCAACTCTCAATTAATAGGTCCGCTTTCAGGCCAGTTTGTGGCGTAAAGAGGTAACCCTAGCCTTACAACTGCAACACGTGATCTGTCAGAGCCGAAGAACACAGGACAAACGACTGCCAAAGAGCAGAACTACAGATTCTCCCGCTATTTTATTCTGAGGTTTGGTTTACAGCGTTGGCATTGCAATGTAATTATTGCAAATCCTCGAACAACTCTCGCTCCAGACGACTGTCCTTCGAAAAAGCTACTGAGGCTACAAGTGGACGCTGTACAGTCAAGTCAATCAACGCATTTTGACGTGATAGGTAAATTACCATGAGCAACACTGAGCATGTTCAACGGCAATCTAGCGAACAATAGTCGCATCCTTCACTTTCAATTCGACATTGTAATCAAACCTCAACCCAAGTGAACGCATCGAATCAAGCAAGTGCCTGTTGTAGCATGCCGATTTCCTGCCCGAAGGCAAGATCCGAGCGCGTGATTCTTGCAGCTTCACCGTTGGCTCCTTGACACTGCCTTCGATGGGTGATGCGAACGAGATCCTACAAAGATGGCCAGTGAAACAAGTGGTCCTCGGACAACTGTGCGGGGTCGCCTCGGAGACATCGACATCTCATCCGAAATAAAGCCGCCGTAGAACCGTGACTTGTTGAGAGCGTCCTTCGGTGGGTATAGTACATCAATCGCGGACTTATCTGCGAAGGAGATATGCCGCGGTGCCATGCACACCGGATGGCACGGTATGGCTAGTATGGGGTGGGTGAGATGACTGAGCAGCAAACGGAAGAAGAGTGCTCTTGTCTAGCGTAATGAAGCATACGGGCAGTGATGTACCTACGACTTGTTTGAGTTTGATGAACAACCATCGCGCTGTTGAAGGGGGTCTACTCTGGAGCGTTGAATCAAACAGGTCACCGTAACCATGCCAAAGAACACCACCAGAGATCCTTGAGCAGTGTTGGTGGCACCCAGGAGGGCCTCCGTCCCAGCGCAATTACCAAGCCCTGATGTAGGGGCAGGAGGGATGGTGCGTACCCTCATGAGTGTGTGATAAAGTCAAAGGCACCAGCGATGCTGAAAGGGCAAGTCCTGAATCCTTGCTCTTACCTGGGCTAGATTCTGTGAGACGACAGGATTGCCGTTCCAGAACGATCCTAGCATTAGATCCAAACCCAGATCAAAATGAGTGCAAGGTTTCTGCCAACAGAGGATGCGTGACTCCTGACTCTGAGTCAGGCTGAGATTCGGAGGTTCGTTGACCCTAACCCTAAATTCGCTCTACGTGAAGTTTCATGAACTGGCAATTCAGCCTGTGAAGCACTTTGAAGGTCCATCTGGAACTATCCATCCGAGCACCGCGAGCAGACTAGGACGTATGTAATGGAGGTATGAGACCGACAATTACACTTCTGATCCCAATCCTAATAAATACCACCATGATAGATTGTCAATCCACGATCAGCTCTCCTCTCCAACTTCGAGGTCTTGACTCTTCTTCGCGAGTTGGATTTAGATCATATCGCTCGAACAAAGACAGCGATACGCATCAAGAAGGAAGAAGATATCGCCGGAAAGCCTACACACGATACCCATGCCGAAGAGGTTTCCGAGAACTTGCGGACCATCGAACTCGAGGTGCGTTCCTAAGACCATCCCGTCACTGGCTTTCCGACCTTCGTGAATCGAACTACCCTTAGGCGATTCAGTATCTCTCAGCAGACTATCAACCCACCCGGGAGCAGTCTGATGCGGGTATCTCACAACTTGTTCGTGACCTTGCCCCCTTCAGTCTCACGAAGGCGGAAAAACTTCAAGTCGTAAACCTAGCACCCACCGAGCCCGTTGAACTCTACGTCGTGTGTCTTCCTCCCAGCTTAGGGTTGTGTCCCCACTCATCTTTGTCGTCCGAAGGTTGTCGAAGAACTCGAGGACCGCCTCGGCGATCATATGCAGGAAATTCTTGACATGGTTTCCAGGTCTCTTTTGGCAGATGGAACAACAGCCACTGTGGAAACCGTACCATCGGGGGACGGGCACTCTCATGCGGACGTAGTCGAGGTGTACGAGGAAGTGGAGCAAGAAGGATGGGACCACGACGCAGATGATGTTGTATTTGAAGACTCGGGAGTGGGTGCTGGGGTTGAAGATGATCTTGACATGGAGGAAGATTGAGAGAGCCACTGAAGCTTTAAGCCTCAGGTCGTGAGATCGCCTGGTTCTGTTTTGTCAGTTGACCTTTCACACCCACCGCAAACCCTATAGCCTACCCCCCGTGCATCTTTGCAGGTGCTAAGTTACCCGTCATTCCGGCGATGTCAAAGAACCCATAAACAGAAGGTGCATGCAGAAGGATACAGAGACCCGTCGTTGGGTTGTCGCAACGCAACTTTGGTAGGAGAGAATGTGCACTGATTGACCTCTGGGCACAAACTCAAACGCAGGGGGCTGTTTGATTGCATCACAAGACAAGTGGGGGACAAAGCAACTACATAGCGTTCGCAGAGAGCGGAGCTTTGGGTATTTACATCTTACGACTAACGGCGCACCTGCCAATGTGTGGCATTTTAAACGTCCTTGACCTGCTCTTCGCACCACTCCCATAACACCTGCCCAAGTTTAGGATCATGGGCATCCTTGCGAGATAGCCCAATTCTGGCCCAAGGGAGGAGGTACTGGCGATGGTGTTAGTATTGATGCCCAAGAAATGTTGAATGACAAGAAATCCTACCTGTCCCCCTAGTTCTGCAGCCGCAGGGGACGTAGCAGCGTACAGTTGGGTGAGGGCACCATGAGCCGTATCATAGAGCATGGTTCCCTGCATGACTGTCAGGCGAGTGACGGTCAAGATTATGTGTGCTGTACCAAAAGCGAGCGGGAGATTGACCCCATGTTTCTTTGCAGATCAGACTGAATATTCCCTGGGTTCAAAGAGATTGAAACAATGCCCTCGGATTTGCATCTTCTGTCAAGTTCCAGCGCGAAAACGACGTTTCCCTGAGGTGACCTTGTCAGTAAGCGTCTGCACACGGGGAAGCTCAGCGCTTCAAACGCACATATTTACTTTGAGCGTAGAGCATGTATGTCGTGATATTCTTACGGGCTGGAGTATCTTGGAACGTTCCGAACTCTAAACTGCCTACCATGTGTGCTGAAGACGACACGGTGACGACTCGAGCCTTTCCATCTGACGATGTTTTAGCAGTCGAAATCAGCGTTGGCAACAGAAGCTTGGTAAAGTAGTGATGCCCTTTCAAGTTTTTTACCCCGGTAAGAACGATTTTATGAGTACGGGTTATTATATTACCGAGGACGTTTGTACCAAACTGAAGATCGTAACCATCTGCTGTTAGATCCTCGATTGGTGAGAACATGACGCCACTGGAACAAGGTGTCAGTCCTAGGGGATCTCTGGGCGCACGAACACTAACGCATTGTTGACGAGAACATCCAAGCGTGTCTCCTTGCTATCGGGAACGTCAAACAGCCGTTCTGAGTGGCAACTTGGTGTCACACCTCAGGAACTCTTCCGCAGCAGCCTTTATAGCTTTGAGGTTTCCGAGATCAAGCTTAAGGAATATTGCTTCATTTCCGGTGCTGAATTTAAGTTCTTGGATCGCAGTTTCGCCCTTGACTTGGTCTCTGGCGGCAAGATAAACCTTTGCATTATGCTGCAACAAAGCCTAATAAAAACAGGGGGGTCCGTCAGGTTGCAGCCATGCCACGAGAAGGAAAGGAGCCTATTCACCTTGACCGTTTCCTTTCCGATACCAGTGTTGGCTCCTGTCACGATCACAACCTTTCCGGTCAGATCGGGGATATCCCTGACATCGAATGTCGACTTGGGAGGGAAAGACTGGTTCAGGAGGGACAAAAATGCACCCATGTCTCTTCGAGGTCAATGGACGGCGGACGTGGTTGGGACTCTTGACCTGGAAAGTCTCGTGTCAACGGACTCATAAATTGCACTTCGATGCCATCCGATGTTGACCCGTTGACATATTTAGCTTGCAACGATTCACACCCACTGAGCGTCAAGTAGTGTGGGTAGACTGCCACGGCCTACATATGGATGGTCATCAGTCATAAAAGAAAACTTGGATCAGAGGTGAATAAGGTGGTGGACGTACCATTGCAACTTGAACGCCACGAGGCTGATGGGAGGAGGAGTTTGGGCATTCGTGACTTCTTGACGCCAGGAGCGGTCGTAATCAATCGATGATCAACAGCTCAATCGACGTTCAACACCAACCACTTCAGTAATACTTGATCGTTCGTCAACGATCCAAAAAAAATTACAAGGTGCCCAACTTGAAGAAGCCCTCTGGCCTGTGAGAGTCTATTACTGCAGCATACAGTTGCGGTCACGAGAAACCCAGGATACGGCGCTGCCATGGATCCCTTGCCTCCGTTGACCAAAGGGGCCCACGCAACTCATTGTAGGAGGTGTCTGATGGGGTTACCGGGATCTCAGGTCGATATCGATCCCTCCAAGTACGATTATGCGTTGATGTACTCGGAGCGATGTCGATAACCATGCAATAGACTCGCCTTGGCTTTCTATTGCTTGGGGTCATTAGACTTGACGGGGCAGTTCTCGATTGAGAGCACCAAGACATCAGACGTGGAGCTCTGGCGGCAGTGGGTCTGGGCTCAGCAGACGCGTGAGTGGCGCCTTTACATGTTCGTTGCGTACAGGTTGATGTACTCGTATAGAGGGTCCTCGTGGCACTGGATTTCGACCAGGGAATTACATGACTGCAGATCGCGGCGAGCTCGTTTGTCTTTCCATTGTTTCATTTAACATCCTCCGATTGGATCAATCACCCAGCCAAACTTATATTCCGAAGGATCTGATAACCCTCCTCACGTCATTGTGACCTATACTGCATTGCTCTCCTTGGCAATACTTCGCGATGAATTTGCCCAACTGGATCGCCCAGGCATCATTAAATTCTTGCAAGCGTGCCAGAACGAAGATGGAAGGTCAACGATTGATTGCTGGGCTTCAGCGTAGAGGACAGTCACTAAACGGGATATTCTTTCTAGTTTCTCCTCCGAGCCTTACGGGGGTGATGCTGATTTGCGAACGACATACTGCGCTTTCGCGATCAGCAGCATGCTAGATGATTGGTCAGGTGTACGAGTAGAGAATGCCCTGAACTTCATAGAGACCTGCAGGGTGAGTAGTCTGCACAGTCCAGAGAACCGCCACTGACCAAGGGACTCAAACTAGACCTATGAAGGCGGCTACGGCCAGGCGCCATTTGCCGAAGCTTCGGGTGTGTCACTTTCTGAAATATCGGGCTCGCCCTGATGGCGGCCCCCAGGGGGTCCCACATATTGCGCGTTAGCGTCGATTTTCCTCGCCAGTAAAAGCGATCGTCTCACCGATGGCGAGCGCAAACAGACCATACGATGGCTAGTTCAAAACCAAGTCCCATCAGGCGGGTACCGTGGGCGGACAAACAAAGACGCTGATGCGTGCTATTGTTTCTGGTGTGGAGCTTCGTTATCGGCAAGTCCAGAATGTATGCACCGCCATCGTCAGCTATTGACCCATACCCCCTTGGCTTCACTAGATTCTTGGAGCTGGACAACTTACATGCGAACTATCGCTCTCAAAATTCATAGCCTCATGTCAGTTCAAATTCGGTGGGATTTCCAAGGCACCGAACGAACATCCTGGTTAGTATTTGAACTGTACCGATTGGTCGTAAGCGCTTTTGACACACGGGTGAAAGATCCCTACCACACCTACCTGTCCCTGGCTGCGGTGGCTTTGTGTCCTCCGCCAAATGCGGGGGTTGGGCATAACTGGAAACTTCAATCACTCGACCCACTGTTGAATGCGAACGAAGCAACCTCCCGTTGGGCGAGGAAGCATATACCAATTTGATCTTGATTGTATCCGTGCGATAGCACAAGTAACAGTCCACGACAAAAGACAAGTTGCATAGACTTTTCAGGGTGCATACGAGTCGTAGACCGCCGTTTCTTACATCGTCAATAATTGCTACACCCTGGGATCCCACTGATATATACAATACTATCTTGGGCCCGTGTTTGGGTACCAATGCTAGCACTCTAGGTCGTAAAGCACTGAAGACCAAATTGACTCATGAACAACGATCGGGCATGCTGGACGTCTGCAGTGCCATTCGTAGATTTTCCGAACAATGTCAGCCTCCTGTTGGTTGAAGAAAGGTTCTTAAAAAATCGCGCCAAACATGGGCAGATCCTTACGCTAACGATGACAGCGATGGATGCTGGTGGGCCGAAACTTGCACGGTCCGGTAGGGAACTCGTGCGTTGGGCGAAGTTGGCAACGAACTGCTCCGTGAACTTTTGGCTATCCGGACCCTGCCAAAGCATCTCCTTTGCACTAATGACCATCTTCTGGAGCGCGTAGACATGTTCAATGCTACACATCTCATTCAATATAGTGCCGAGACATTGAATCATTGGGGTCCTCAGAATCAGCTCAGCTGCAAAAAGCTCGACGACGAACGTCGATATATGGTAGGTATATTGCAGATGCTCGGGAGTCGGCGGATTGTACTGAGAGATGGCTTGTGAATTAACCTGAACAGACGTAAGCGAATATCAGAGGCATTATCATTCAGGAATACTGACAAATGACCAGGCAATTCTGAACGATTCTATCGCGTATTTGCGCAGATAAAAACGGAAGCAACTTGACTCCCATTCTCCGCAGTGTGTCTTGAGAGCTTCATATACAGCGCGTGCAAATGGTCCGGAGGTGGTGGGGCGTGCACATTCCCAGCAAAACATCTGTGCAAGAGCGCGAATGTTGTCAAATGACCATGTGGTGATGAGCATCATACCCTTTGCTGTGGCTTCTTGTTCCCCCAAATCATCAGTCGGTGACCCGTGCCAAAACCAGTCAACCCAGAATGGTCGGGCAGGAACGGGGGACGTTTGCATACTCATTTGCATAAAACCAAGTATCGTTTTCGGGGAGGGGATGAAAGGCGCTGCCTTGGGATTGAAAGATGACTTGGCAGGAGTCAGCGCATGTAGGTGCTGCTTTGGGAGGACCTCAGAAACTTCGGAACTCGGCGGCCAGGGTGTGCAATTCGCCGGGTTAGCTCCAGCATCTGATGCTTGGCTGTCCTCTGGAGATTGTATAAGCTTGAAGGCGTCTGAGCTCAGATCATCACGATCTTCGTTGAGTAGAGTTGCACTGCTGCTGCACGGTGAGTCGGATAAATGACGAACAGACCCACGGGTTCCGAAGTATTCTGTGTGCGTGTGATATGCCCGTGACCATTCCTCCTTGCTGGATGAGGTCTTGGGATGGTGGTCCGCGAGGGGTTCAAAGGAATGATTGAACTCTGTACAGAGAGACGAGTCAGAGCTTCGCATGATCGCGAACGTTTGGAACTGCGGGCGAGAGGGGGTTCTTTGTTCGCAGGGTCGAGCAGGGCTCGGCTTTATATGCCAGAACAACGGTACAACTCGACTGCCGGAGGAGTATAATATTGTTCGAATTGTTCGTCCAGCGTTTTGTCCAAATCGCCATGGTCGCGGCACACAAGGGGATAATGACGGTTCCCGCAGGAACAAAAGGAGAAATCCTCCGTTGACCTTGCAGATCACTGAGGACGCTGGCAACCTGGCCTTTTCGCTGGACGGGGAGTGAGTAGCGCGGCCCTTCGCCTGTACTTACCTGGGGCGGTAGGGGGCAGTTGTTGGTGTCCTGCGTGAGCCGAGGCACGAGGCGACGCAGGATGAAGTCTGCGTGCAAGCGAAGCGAGGTGGCGCGCTTTCTTTTTCTCTCGCCACCTCCTTCGCTCGCTCAGAGCTCAGTCTCCAGTACTAATAGCTCTAATCGTCACCCGCCCTCCTCTCCCTCTCTCAGTCCTCGAGCAGCCAGGAGGCTGTTATTCTGCTCGACGCTCGTCGTCCGCACACCTGTCAGTGTTCATCCGACCAAGCTGAACTGCGAGGGCCCAACCCTCCCTCACAGCTCATCTTGTCCACACACAGGTTCGGGCCAGGTTCGGGCCAGAAAACCCTACGGGTTTCCGCCCAAGCCCACAAATCATACCCAGCTAATAGGACTTGTTTCTTTGGTACACCACCTTGTCTTATTCCTTTCCCTCGCCTGTACATAGCACGGGTAGTACACAATCTATCGTAGTTTTTCTTCTGCACGACGAGCGACACGGATATCACGCAGATTATTATCTTTCCTGGCCCAAACCGGAACATATAACAAAAGGACAAAAAGACTATCACCCATGTGAGTGAGATGCATGGTTATAATATAAGGGCCACTGCTAATAGACCAACAACAATCTCTGGTAGTATATCGGATAGTACATCCGCCTGTCACTGAACCACGGTAACGCGGAAGAGCGGGGTTCGACTCCCCGCCAGAGAGGCTATATTTTTTTTCGCTTTTTCTAGGTAGTAAGTCGAGATGAAATAGTACAAGGATGAGGTAGAACAGTCCACTCTACTGAAATCGTTACGCAGGGAGTGGACCGCTCTTCAAGTTCTTGATAACCGGGATGTCCTCAGATACCATTCCGATAGAGTTTTCCCGGTAACGGGAAAGTCATGTCGAGCATCGTCGGCTCAATCTACGCTCGGGGACATCGACATTACGACGCAAACTGCAACAATTTTAACCGATCTGGCCAGGCAAGGGGCAACATAACAATAGCCTATGCCAAATGCATATCCTACATCTGCAAGGTGGTTGAGTAACGTTACTATTGCACTGCACTTTGCAAGTCTCCCATTGGCTGAACAAGCCTTTAGCGACTCTAAAGCGAGGCTTAGCGGGCCATGTACCTGTACCATACCCAAAGTGGGTCAATTTTCAAACATTTGAGCCTTTTTTCGCATTTTTGGATTCCTGATGTAGGCCCTCCAGAGCACTATTTCCTACACGTAGATCTTGATTGACGCAAAGTCGGGGTACGCAGAATAGAACATAACTGGGTTCACATCGATGAACCCTGCAGGAAAGGAGGTGTGATGTGTTGCCGCCATCGAATTACACCTGAAAATGTCACTGGCCTTCGCAGGTGTCAGAGCCTTGATCACATCATAGTTACCTGCCCAATCCCCGCCTGAAAGGGGTTTCAAATGTTAGCAACGACGACGCATACGCTGATAAATGCAATCCTACATAGCGCCAGGTTGATGGCGATATTGCGGGGACCAAAATGGCTGGGAAAGTCACACATGTCATCCGTCCAAAGAGCGGCAAGTGTACCCTCACGAATTTTTTATAGTATTCCTGGCAAATTTTCTGTGAAACTGTTGGCAAAGACACCCAAGTTTCCGTGTCATTTGTCCCAGACGTCGGGCCAAATTCAACCTCGTCAGGAACAGAAAGGTCATGGAGCGACAAGAACCAAATCTTCACATAGGTGCTGGTACGCTCTAACGCGTACCTACAGAAATATCAGCACAGCCAAACGGGAAAACAAGGTCTTACCATCCACCTTGATGTATGTTAAACCCAGGTCCGAAATTGTTTGGATCATTGAGCCTTCGGTAAATCGAACACCACAGCCAACATTGTCGGTCTCGTAAGCCGCACAGTTGGTATCAGTCGGTTGACTATCAGATCACGAGCACATCACAATGGGTGATGCTATTCGCACGAACTCTGTCATGTTACGAGTGAAGTGTGTCATGGAACAATCTAGGCAGAGCCATTAGTAAAGAACACAGCTGTTGGGAGCTGGAATCCTCACTGGATCCAGCATACACGGAGGTGATGTTGGGCAACAAGCTGTTCACGCCTTCGACGATATCTATTTCACTGCGCAATGTACAGCGATATATCTACTGGAAGGGTGAGCCATCGTACAAAGACCCACTTTGTTAGGCCAGTTGGCACCTTTGTTTTGTAAAACAAAAAAAAGTAACTTACAGTCCAAACCGCGGGCCAGGTGCTGTGTGTGTACCTTCAGAGCGTAGTAACAGGAAGAGAAAACGTTGTTAGATTACCCGCAACCTTCAGGCATGTGGCGCATATCAAAGCTGCCCACTGTTAGCAAGACGACCTAATGATAAAAGCAGCGGACTTACACCGTTGTAAACGTCGTGTACTCGTTTCTGGACGAAGAAGGTGACATCGTCGGCGCAAGTGAAGTTTAGCTGCTGAGCGGTCCGTTTGTTAACATAGATACTATGCCATTGAGCAACACGAAAGGATAAGTCAGCCTGACAAAGGTGAATGCATGTGAGTAACGAAGGAGATTCAGACACTCGGCCGTGAGTCGGGTCCATCGTAGTTTCGAATCGGAACTCGTCGTAGAAGCCTGGACCACAGATATCTGTAGACAGTGGATATTTTGTGGCAAAGGCGCGGCACGTAGATAGGAATATAGATCTAGAGTGATGAAAGGCATACACCCCAAGCATAGTCTTCGGGGAGGGTAAGGTCCATTCCGGATGTGCACGCAGTGGAGAGCAAGTTGACCCACCGAAGCTACCATAAAAGTCCAGTCAGAAACAACATCATCTGGGGATAGGAATCGTGCTACCTGATCCCGGTTGTGATTGCAACTTGTCCAAGTATATTGAATCATCCCATAATCCATGATGCGGGGGGTGCGTTCTCGGGGTTGGATAGCGTCGTTGGCCAGCACCACTAGTTGGATGCCCACTACACACCTTTGCATAGTATGAACGTAGTTTTCCATCCTCACAAGGTGAAAGTTGGCTCTTACATGCCATTGCAAACCCAACGACCGCGGTAGCGCGCGCCGAACGGCGTCAACATGGGACCTGGAGCCTGCTTTCAGTAACCCACCGACGACAATCCAGGCCCGGACCATAACCGCAGGGCTGCCAGTGCTCCGTAATGCCGAGTCAGAGCGACATCCCGCGCCAAGAATACATTCATGTGCCAACCCAAAAAAAAAAACAGAGAAGGTATGCTGGTGATGACACTGATAATGGAGAGCGAAACGCTGGAGTTCAAAAAAGTCACGTACGCCGTGATATTTGAAACCGCCTTGTGAGATCCCATGCATGGAAAGACTCGGACACACCTGCAAAGGTGGAGCTCTCCGGGTCTGGTCGGGGGTCGGTCCAACCTCTGGACCGGCCATGGTCGTCGGGAACCATCATGCAGGTGAGGTGCCTGCCAGCACACTGGCATCCAGAAGGGTGGCTCTGGTGTCGCAAAGCCACCACCCGCCAGCAAGGACTGAGAGTAGGACGAGGTCCACCCTGGTTGACTATGGATTTCGGTGAAATTAGTCAAATTCACGCGGTTAATTATGTAACGTAGAATAGGTAGTAATGAACTAGTGTGGATTTTCGTGGGTGAATTTGAGCCATAACACCCAGAATCGAGGGTGGAACGTTAACCAATCGTGAAGCAGCTCAATAGTGAGGATGATGATGCCAGGGCAGTGTATTACATAACATTGAGGATAGGTTTAGGAATTACGTAAATGTACATGATATACTTTTGATGATGGTCAGTCTGGCAGCGACAGTGACCTCTGTCAATCATGAACAGCGTCTACTTCCCAGTCCAGATTGCTGCGCTCATTCGCCGACTGGTAAATGTAATATCAACACTCTCATTGACCAACCAGTATCTTCTTTCTAGAATTCAGGCGGATAATTCTTCACCTCAATTCGTGCAACGTCCTTCCAAACAATCGGCCAGTCTTTTTACCCAGCCAGACACCGGATGGAACTGGCTCATATCTGCCTACAAGCTCCAGTGGTCAAACTTTGTAGAGCTAGCCAATTCTGCCTCGAGAAATCTTGCAGATACTCCGGAACACGTCAGCCTGGATCCTCTCGTGCCAGGCGCGTCACAAGTCTTTCTGAATGCAAATCCCAAGCATAGCAGTGGACTAACCGAGCGTAATCATCATCCAGGACCTGAATCCGGCACGCTTCTCAACGCCAAACACACAATATTGTCAGGCTTAACTTCAGCCGCTGCGACGGGGTCTACTTCGCCTCTTGTGCGGTCCTCATTCGATGGAGGTCGCAATTCCAGCGAACATCCTCCACAATTTCCCCAGAATGTCTCCGAGAGTCAAGATACCATCCATCGTTTAATACGAAATCCTGTGCTTCTCAATCCCGTCAGAGCCCCTCGGTACCCTATCGTGCTTTGCCACGGTACGTGTTTTGTTGGTCAGAACCCAACCCCGATTCATTGTGCCACAGGGCTGTACGGATTCGATGTCAGGGGTCCTGCAGCATTTCCAAGCCTTCGAATGCATTATTGGGCAAACGTACTGTCGATATTGCAGAAGAAACTTGGCGCAGATGTCATCGTAACAACAGTACCTGGGTAAGAACGTCAATAGTTCATTTTGACATCTTACTGATAACGGAATTTGTCAAAGAACTGGTTCCGTAGCGTCGAGGGCGAAGAATCTCGATCGTCTCCTTCAAGTAAAAGCAAGAGGTCGAGGTATCAACCTCATAGCGCACTCGATGGGCGGACTAGATTGTCGTCATCTAATCACACACCTTGGGCCGACTGAGTACGTCCCATTGTCGCTTACTTCCATAAGTACTCCCCACCGTGGAAGTCCTTTCATGGATTGGTGTGCGGTAAGTGTCATTCTATCACATCTCACGTAGACAATACGAAGACAACAAACACGACCAGCAACACCTCGGCCTCGGAAGGCGCCAACAAGAATCCACGGATACACCATCAAGGGATGCCCACCAGAAACCCCAACCCCCATCTGAAGTTCCAACGGCAGAACCAAATGGCGAGTCCGAGAAACGCGAGGCGACGTTTTCCCTATCATTATCTTCCCTTCCGTCGTCATTTACGACTCTGCTCCTATCGGTCCTCGACTCACCGGCTTATGCGAACTTGACGTCCTCGTACCTCAACGACGTTTTCAACCCTGCCACTCCCGACGATCCTCGTGTCAAGTACTTCAGTGTTGTTTCACGCGCCGACGACCTGAACATTTGGCACCCTCTCTGGCTTCCGAAGGTGATCCTCGACGACGCAGAGAAGATGGCCAAGGACAGATTAAAGGCAGCGGCAGGAGACAAGTCATACAACCCTGGTATTCCGCCATGGGAACAAGAAGACAGGTGGGGAAATGATGGGCTAGTAACTGTGCAGAGTGCCCGATGGGGAGAATTCCTCGGCATCTTAGAAGGTTGTGATCACTGGGAAATTAGAGGGGCAAGAGGAATGGAGTTCAATGTTGACTTTCCCTCGGTACCGTTGGCTGGCATCACGAATCGCGTGGGTGGAGAGGGTTGGGCTCTCGGAGACTGGTCGCGGTTCATTGGAGCATGGAGACAGGAGAGACACTCGTCTGGAGAGCTTAAGCTTGCCTCGGCTCCTGGTAAAGCTGCCGAACCTGCTCCGTCCACTCGGGAAACCAGGAGAGAGAGAGATCAGATCAGAGAGGGGGGTCATTACGATCCCGTCGTCAAAGCATCGACTGACAAGCTCTCTGCGGTCTTCGACTGGATGGTTGATCAAGTTCCAACTCCAGCGAATGCTTTGTCGTCCAACGACAAGGTTCAAACCAAGAAACCAGTCAAGAGCGATCTAGCAACCAAACTTGACTTAGAGAAGTTCTACATAGCCTTGACCCGCAAATTGTATGACGAAGGTCTGTAACATTAATGGCATGGGCAACAAAATCGAGGGCGCATGCGCCTGTAACAAAAAGTGAGAACTGCTGTCTGGAGTTCTAATTTAGAACAAGGGTGTATTACAATCATCGTACAAAGCTGAGCAGGATGTGAGATGACATTATTTTCGTCGAATGTTCGTTGCACAATGCACAAAATAAACAGGTAAAACAGTTTTGCGATCGTCCGTTCTAGTTGGCAAGGTCACGAGCAAAGTGGAAGAAGTCTACGCTTGAGGCGTTCACGCCGTACTTGTAGATCTGGGAAAAAACTCAGTCATAGGTGGGACTACCCAAGACATACAAAACTCACAAAGTGCGAAGAAACCCAGCTAGAGAAGAGAGCTCGCTGGTAAGCCTCTGGAAGTCTCTCAAGTAAGATATCAAGCCCAATTTGATCGACCAACGTCTTCGGGATTGCCCTGCGCATCACGCCCTTCCTACTCGGTAGATCTTCGAATAAATCGGAACTCTCGAGCTCAGCTTGGAGATTGTTGAGAGTACTCGAGAGTTCGTCCGAGATTTGCGTACGGGGCTTCGCTCCCTGGAGACGGGCATGCTCACGCCAGATGCATTGGAATTCAACCGCCGCGTTTTCAGTAATCTTGGCTTGAATATCTTTGACATAGTTTTGATAGAACTCAGAGGGTTTGCCATCCTTGAAAATCATGTGGTCGACGTATTCCTCGGTAGAGAGCGCAAGACCAGCCAGAACTTCGAGAGACGAGCTGGTCACACCGCCTGCGTGAGGTCAAATACCTGTCTGATCAAGGGGGAAAAAAACACTCGCCCTTATTTGCGCTAGAATCCTTGAAGAGGACAACCTTGCGTTTCTCCAAGTGCAGGCGTGCTTGTTGCGTGAAGAACAAGTTGGCACCCTCGACGATGTACTTGAAGTGAGGTTTGCCCTCAGTATCGACCAAGGCAGCAACATTAGAAATGTTGACGGCTTCGGGGCGTCCGCCACAAGGTACGAAAAGGTCTGCCTTGAATCTCAAATGAGCCCCGTTCCTGAAATCTGTGCCGTCGAGGACGACTTCGCCAGCTGTGACCCATATCAATCGAACTTGTACAAAAGGGAAGATGCAGAGGCAGTGCTGACGTACACGGCAACTTGACATCCTGGTCCTCGACCTTGACCATGTACCCGTCTTTGCTCAGCTTAGATTTGTCAAAGTTGACGACAGGGACTCGCAACTTGGCGAGGCGGACCAGCTCTTCACGGTTGATACCAGCAGGGTCTGCAAGGACGCCACTGCCATCAATGATCACGATAGTTTTGTCAGAGCTGAGCAGGATTTCATCTGAGCTTGCCCATTAGTAAGGTAACAGATACGGTTGTTTCTGATAACGTACTGGAGCCGAGGTCACCGTCTGTCAACTTGTCAGAAAAAGCCCATCCACTGCAAAGCAACTACGCACCAGGACCACCAGTCTGTACCTTGGTGACATCCTTCTCCCTGAGACCAAGTTGCTTGTAGATACCCAGGACGTACTGTCGGATCGACAACGAGGTCATTCCGTAGGTGTCGTGGGGTACACCACCCAGCAGTTCGGCACTCTTGCCTGTCGTGAACGACTTCCACCACTTCTCTGCACCGCGGTCACGTGCATGGACTGGAAAACCAAACAGAATGAGACTCGCATTGTTCTAAGTTCTGAACGATGTCCTTACGTGCTGCCCAGTCCATCATGTCGGCTGTACCCTCTAAAGACTCGTTAATGTGACGCGAACGAGTAGAAGTGGCAAGAGACTGACCATCAGGTCCGAAGAAGAGTAATTCCGGTTTTCCATAAAGATCGACCAAACGCTCCTTGATCCCGGGGGTTTGTCCCGGGATCAGAAGATCTATAACAGCCTGCCAGAGGGGTCAGAAAAGCATATGGACTTTAATCATAGTACTCACATCTACGTATTTCTCGAAACAACGTCTTGGACTCGCTCCGAGGCTACGTGACTGTACTCAGTTATAATGTGCACAAGCGAGGGAGGTCGACATACGATGGCAAGATGGTCCCCTTGGCACCTCCTTCAGGTATGTCCTTGTTCTTCAACGACTGCGTGGAAGCTAGGCCATAGTTCTCATCAAACAACATCCTCTGGTTAATCGAGTAGTTCCTACGAAAGCAGTCAATACAATGACACGAAAATCCGGTCGGTAAAACTCACTCCTTGTTCCTCGACATAACTATACGGATACCACCGCGGGCGACATCTCTGAAACGAATATGGAACCCACGGAATTCGTTACCAATGACAAATAACATGCCAAATGGTTTCTTGGGATACTCGACCTCTGGCAAGAAATCTGGTGCAAGGCGAAATGACAGAGCAACCTTTGTTGGTTGATAGAAGTTGGTCTTGAGAACATGCCTGCCGATCAGCACGATCAGCACGATTCCTCGACGAATGCAACGGGGTGGCCAACACACTTGTTAAAGATCAGAAAACTCTCAAGAACTTGCAAGTCCTGCTTGTTAGGAACCGTGCGTCTGATCTTATCATACAATTCCCCGTCAGAAAGAGGCTGAGTAGTCTGCAGCCGTTGATACGACAGAGTAGGCCTGATGAGCTGGTCAGACATTTCAGTCAAGACGAGCTCAATTGCAGACGTACATCAGGGATGCATCATCGACGGCGGGGTAATGCACCATAGCGAAATTCACATAAAGCAAGCGAATCTACAACCCGTTTAGAAGTATTCAAGACATGGACGGAAACACTCACCAGCTCTGAATGAGCATGGATGACCTGGGCAATACTCTCACGCGTAAATGTCTCTTCTCTGAAACGCCTCTTGATGTCGTTGAGAACTTCCGCATGGGAGGGATTAGACTCGTCCAGGATGTTCTTGAGATGGAGGTAAGCGGGTCCAAGGCGGTTGCAAAAGTGTTGTGCGAACACCCATCCGCAGTCTAAGAACATGGGTCATCAAAGGCTGACTCGATGGTTTGATAAACAGACTAACAAGCATAGGTGGCCTCCTGAACTGCATGGTTAGAGTTGTCGGGATTGAGGAAGAATGGATTATCCGGAAGACAGTAAAGTAACGAAGCCTCCTTCATGACTTGAAAGATTGAGCTCTCAATCGGGGCAGCGGTGGAACGCGGCATTGGGTTCAGATATAGGGATATGATTGTCACTCCATTGGAGAATTGTTCCACATACTTCCGGGCTGAATAGAGCTGGTAGTAGTGATAAAGGTTGGATAGTGCACTGTTTAGCGGAGTGGTGAGGGCTTCACCAGGGTTTGTTTGGAGTGGGAACATACCTAAAGAATCTAGAAGTTCCTCCCATCTTATAACCGATGACGAGACGCCTCTCGCGGGTACCCTCGACCTCAAAGACTTCCATGACAGGACCATAGCGGCTTTCGACCTGCCATATGATGCTCTGGTAAATGTCAAGAGTGTTTTCGCTGGCTTTCTCAAGAAAAACCGGGTCCGACACGGTCCGGATATCCGTGCACCCGTCCGTACGGCTTGTGGCGGGAGGTTGGGCAGGAAAATGACACTTGGTCACGAAGTAGCAACGCAATTGTTGCGAGGCGGTTGCGGAAATGGAGCCGGCTGAGCGGAAGGTTTCTAGGCGGTAGCAATTCGACGGGGTGGACTTGTCGAGATACAAAGAGTCGATCCTAAATGCTCAGCCATTGGTATCAAGTCAAGAGCATACCAAAGGCAGAAATACCTTGATTCACAAGTTGCACCTGGACCCTCGGTTGAGGTCAAGCCAGGAGGGCTTGTGTGAATGAAAGTGGCACCGTTTCCTTTCTCGTCAATCTTCTCAAGGTCGATGACAAGCTTGCTGGGATCGTGTTTGGTGAATGCGAGAACTTTGGCACCAAACAGGGCAATAATGTGGTCAGATATGACAGATGGGGACTCGTTTTGGAAGTACGTGTCGTCGATTCCCAGATGTGAATAGAACCAGTTGATCTCGTTAGCAACCAACTCGCGGGGAATGAAGCCCTGCGATCCAAAGAGAATCAGATGTGTTGTATGGATATCATAACAATAGCGGGTCTGACCTTGGCAGCGACATCAACTTGGACCTTTGCGCGTTGTTCTTCCTTGCCTTTGAAGACCGCAGTGGTGTAGCCTGGAAGATTTTTGACGCGCTGCAAGGAGGCTTCGCTGCTCGTCCTAGAGCTCACTCTTGAGCTAAGGGATCCATCCTGGAGGTGATGCATGGTCGGATCCTGCAAAACACGGAGTCCAGGACGAGATAATGACGAGGTCGGCGTGGAAGACATCGGGAGAGACTAGAGGTTTTGTGAGATGATATGGTGTCACAGATGAAAGTGTATGAATGGGTGCAAGATGGGGAAGAAGCTGTGGGGACGGTCAAATATTTATACCCTTTGAGTTGCCTCTCAAGAGTGGGGTGATTGTAACGCAAGATTGACCTCGTTTCAAACAGGATCCGGTGCCTTTACATAGTAGACTTCAGATTGAAACGTCCCTTCACCACTGGCACACGTGATTGAAGTTCGGTGCTCAGCGCCTGGCGTCGAGACTGCTGGCATGAGACATGTCCGACTCAATGCCGTTTCCAAGACCCGTGACAACTTGGGCCCAGATCCGTGCCTGCCGGTGCACCCCGGTCTTCAAAGTCCAGCTGGCAGTGCTGCAGCCCGCCCGCACCAAACGGCCGTCCAACGATCTCCCTCAAGGTCACCCCAAACGTCCAGCTGCATTGTGTACTACGACACCGGCCATGCGGTTCAAGTCGGGCTGATTAGCAAATCCAGAGCTTGGGACTGAAGCTTAAGGTCCGTAATGGCGATGGCCCGATGGGTGTAATGGCGATGGGTGCAACATGGCGAGCCCGGCGGGTAAGATCCGCTCGGCCTCGATATGCTCAAGGATGCTGACGTATATAATATGGGGTTTCGGTGAACGCCATGTTTTCCGAGCCTGCTAGATAAGTTAGCAATAATATGCCTGTGTATTACAGGCCTTTTCTCCCCAGTTAGAAATCTCCTTTTGTAAGAGCCTACTGTGCTGTTGGTCACGAGTTTTGCTGTCCGACTTTACGAGGCTTCCCTAGATCTCTCCAAGGTGCTTCTTTTCTCCCAGGAGATTATGTTTTAAAAGTGTTTTCGAGTTATTGCCAAAAAGAAATACCAAGGTTATTGCGGTTTAATTGTTTTCACACAAGACTAATCGAGCGAGTTACAGCCAGATCTTCCTGCGAGCAGGCCTCACTCTGAGGCTGGGCCCGCTTACGATTTGTCTTACAAATCAGTCGCCTCTATGGCTTACGCTCGACGCGTCACCAGGTGTCATTAATTCATTCACCTTTTTCGTCTGACCGACTCAGAGTCGTTCGTACTTACATAGCGAGTGTGGCGGTCACAGGGGCTCCTCGCTCCTCTTGACCTGCTCCCTCCATCTCGCTAGTTTGAGTGCCCGGTTTTAACGTTACCCACCTCTCCCGCCCTGATAGTGTGCTACATCATCCACATTCTGATTGTCTCTCTTCGTTTTGGGTTCTTTGGCCTCGTCCGTTTTATTTGGGCTCCCGCTTTGTAATCGTAATGCTGTTTCTCTAATTCATCAGATCTCCTGCTCTACGTCGAGGAGATCGATTTTGCTGGCTACATCGCTCTTTGCGTTATCTGGCCGAGATCGATTAGACTAACGTAGCCCTCTGATTCATGATCCCACGTCACATGATTTCCGTGATGATCAATAATAAAATTTGAGGAATTAATTTATGAAGAATTTTCAAGGGAAGTGAAATAACAGAATGAATGAACATGAAAGTATGGTCATTTATGCAATTTCTGTTTGTGTTTACATAGAGAACTTGAAATGTTATTCAATGCTGGATATGCAGTGTATGGTATGCTTGACCTATTTGTGGGGTACAACCACTGGGTACTACATGTGGACTCTCGGGACTTGGGCCTGCACCATCTCACATCCCTCCCTATGGGGCATACAAATGCGGTACAGATATTCCAGGCTGACATGGCATTCATTCTACAGGATGAAATACCACACCACACCATGCCGTTTGTGGATGACATTCCTGTGAAGTCAGAATGGACATGTTACCAGGCTGCAGATTGGCTCTTACAAGATGATTCCTGAGAACTCAGGAATCCATTGCTTCATCTGGAATCATTACATCATCATTAACTGCATTTTACAGTGTCTCCAGAATGTGGGTGCTACTGTCTCTGCAAAGAAATTTGTTCTAGCAGCCCCCGATGCAACCATTGTCGGGCACAAGTATACATTGGAGGGTCACACCCCCCATGAGGATAAGGTGCAAAAGATCTGGGACTGGCTGGAATGCTCAAATGTGACCCATGTCCATGGCTTCCTGGGAGTCTGCAGAGTGGTATGTATTTTCATCAAAGATTTTGCCAAAATTGCTAGCCTGCTGGTGAACCTTACCCGGAAGGGGGTTCTGTTTGTTTGGGATGACACCCACCGGAATGCCATGCAGCATCTTAAGGATGAAATAGCAAAGTTCCCTGCACTCTGTTGGATAGACTATGAGTGCAGGCGTGAGGTCATACTCGCAGTCGACACATCCATCATCATGGTAGACTTCATCCTTTTGCAGCTAGGGGAGGATGGGAGGTTATCCAAATTGGTTCAGGTCCATCACCCTGAATGAGGTGGAGAGCCACTACTCTCAAGCCAAGCTGGAACTATATGGCTTGTTCTGTGCTTTGCATGCAGTCCGTGTCTATACCTTTGGAATTGCTAACTTTACAGTGGAACTTGATGCCAAGTATGTCAAGGGTATGATCAACAACCCTGACCTCCAGCCCAATGTGACTATCAACTGATGGATTGCCAGGATTCTGCTCTTCTCATTCAAGCTGGTGCATGTCCCAGCTGAGAAGCATGCAGGGCCGGATGGTCTATCATGTAGGCCATGGGCAGATGCTGATCCTCCTATCCTAGATGACCATGAGGATTGGTTGGATGCCTTTTATTCCTTTGCAATTGTTGTTATCAATGACCGAGGGTTCCCATCCCCTGTGGTGGCTAACTTGTCTGTTTCTTTAGTGCATGGAACCCAATGGGCTATCTCTGCCACACAGCAGTACTCTGGCCTACTGCCACTCTTTTATCCTGCATTCACAGCATCACTGGCCAACACCACTGCTTGGCCTATGATTCCAAAATCTGGAAGGGCGGCAGGCAAAGAGGCCAAGTTGGCATGGATCCAGGAATTCTTAGAGACCTGTATCTGCCCAGCTGACCTCTCAGATGTGGAATATGTGTCATTCATCAACTCTGCGTGCTGCTTCTTCCTATTAGACAGTTCACTATGGCATCGAGAGCCACACGGCTGGCATCAGCTGGTAGTGCATGAAATGAAACGGTACAGACTTATAAAGGAGGTTCACAATGACCTCGGGCACAAGGGTGTCTTCACCATCCGTACCCGGCTCCTTCTGCACTTCTGGTGGCCAATGTTGGTTGAAGATGTCAAGTGGTATATCCGCACATGCCACAAGTGCCAGATCTGCTAAACCTGGAAACTACATATTCCTCCATCCATGCCAGCAATTGGTGCTCTGTTCCAAAAGGCTCACATTGATGCAATGCAGATGCCAAAAGCAGAAGGTTTCCATTATATTGTCCAAGCCTATTGCATGCTCTCTGCTTATCCAGAGTGGCAGATGCTTCAGGTGGAAAACAGTGTAGTGTTGGCCGCTTTTATTTTTGAGGATATCCTCTGCAGATGGGGCCCTCTTTCTGAAATTGTTACTGACAACAGTCTGCCATTTATCCAGGCTTTAGACCTTCTTGCATCCAGGTACAACATCCACCACATCCATATTTTCCCCTATAACTCACAGGCCAATGGAATTGTTGAGCAAAGGCATTATGATGTTTGTGAAGCGATCATCAGAAGTGCCGAGGGGGACAAGTCTTGCTGGTACCACTCAGCTCACTCTGTCTTCTGGGTGGAACAGGTAACTATAATCAAATCAACAGGTTTATCACCTGTCATATTCCACGCCACACAAGTCAACTCCGCCTCTCCGGAGCTCACTCCGGACCAAGTTCGCTTTCTCCGCCCTCCGTTTCTCTGTTTCTCTGCTTCTCCGTTCCTCCACATTTCTGCCTTCTCCTTAACATTCTCGTTCCTGTGCCTTGATTTCTTATCATTCACATCT